>LQNS02278074.1:265177-282415 GCA_001587735.2 Parhyale hawaiensis
CGTGCAGTGCACCAGAACTATGTCGGGTGCGTGGGAGAGAAGGTGCCTGTGTTCCTGTCTGTGGTGCTCACTGACACCAACAACCAGTGTGTGCCTCAGTATAGAGCGATCTTGTGGAAGAAATCGGTGAGTATTTCAGTATATACTTTAGCAAGTGTACAGGAGGCCTACGCAAAGCGGCCTAGACCGTGCAAATTGAGAAAGCAATGTAGTGGGTACATATGCCGGACCGCGCACTGTTGAAGGTTTTGCTACCGAGACGGAAGCGGCAGCATCATTGCCCAGTGCTTGCTGTGTCGCTGTTGTTATCGCTTAACAGTCCAAATTATCAGTGGTCGGCAGTTCCGATTGGGTTCCGATGGTACGATGGTCAAAATCGATGGTACGATGGCACATCGCTCCATCGGAATCGGAACCAGAAATCGCCAATTTTTATCGGGATGACCCACAGTACGATGATATAACCGTCGGCAATGGCCATCGTAGGGCGTCACAGTCTTCGATGGACCATCGCATTAACACATTTTAAAAATGCAAACATCTCAGACCACAAACATCGTATAAGAGCAGCATATCTTATAACCTCAGCCTGTGGGCGATTTTCAAACCAGTAATACCATTCCTAGTAGATGAAAGGTGCAAAATGTAAGGCCTAGGTTATTAATTGATATTGTTAGATCTGGGAAATGCATTAAAATAAACTTTGTTATCCCCTCTTTGATCTAATGTTGCTAAAAAAAATCAATGTTTCAATCTCGTAAGGCTGTTTTTCTGTACAACCGATGACGATGCCCATCGTATACCATCGCCGATGGCATGTTCAGTCATTTTATCGGACCCTTTCTTCCTCATAACACCATCGACAATGGAGAAAATGGCCATCGCCGATTGTTTGACACGATTTCCATCGGACCATCGCTATCGCCGATAGATTTCTGTGATGTTCCATCGTAAAGTCGTCGTTTTTCTGATGGCGATGGTCTACACACCATCGCCATCGTAGTATAACTGGTGATGGCCATCGTGCCAGGTTCTGCAAATTATTATGTACTTATCGTAGCATTAGCATCGTTTGAAACATAATGAAATCCTGCCACACTCTTTTGCAAACCGATGAACGAAAATTACTCAAGGTTAGAAATCGTGCAAAGCTAAGGAAGCCTCGAGATGGATTGGACTTCTTACTTTACAAACTTCAATATCCAAGCATAAAGAGGTGTGATGAATCTCCTAGCTTTATCATTCATCTTTATTTTTTTAATAAAACTTTGTTTGCCCTGAGTGTATGCGGCGCGTATTGAGTTGGAGATCAACGAAGCAGAGGGTAAGATATTCGTCAGAGTGCTCTAGAACCAGGAAGAGGAACGGATAAAATACTGGTTTCATCACTGTAATTATATTTTCTCCCGTTAATCCGCTGCCTTTGGTGATACAGCTTTCGTTGAAGTAAAAATATTCAGTTGAAGTAATATAATTGTGTATCACTGAGATGCAGGTGCAGTTCAAATTTTGAGTAATGCTTGACTTTAAAGGAGTTATTGCTCAGCAGAATTAAAACCGAGGTCGCTCACCTCTGCCGAGCATTAAAGTTAGCAGTTGCAGCGCTCCCTTCATAACTAAATTATTTCGTAATTGTGACAAATATTGACAAGTTTTATCTCAAATTCTTCACCGACATTTATGACGGCCGAGCACACTAGTTTCTGTTACTGTATCACTTGCGGTTTCGTCCGCCTATTTTCATGTTACACTTTCAATTTGTGATAAGGAAAATTTATCGTCAGCGTTAGAGGTTTTGGTAACGGCGTGTATTTAAAATATGGGTGGTAGAGCTTGGCTTCCTGCAGCTGCTTATCGTTGGTTGTTTTTTCTTCTAATGTTCTGAAACGGCTAAAAATATATGCAAAATTCTCTATCGTACACGATTTCTACAGGTTTCTACTGGTCTGCAGTGAAGATAATTCTATTTGAAAGCACAATTATTTTATTTTATAAAAAACGCTCAGTCTTTCCTAATACAAGACAGTGAGAGGAGGCCCCAACTGTGGGTGCAGGCTAGGGTTTTTGGCTCTGATGTGCATCTGAAATTCTTTCCTGTCAAATGAATACGACAAAACATACACAATATTTTCTCGCAGCTGCCATGTCAGAATTATCCGTTTCCATTTATCATGTGTGACTGCCTGACGCCAAGTATTTTGAACACTTTTTCGATGCATTAGTTACTATTTCAATTTCACTAGCTTACTATTATCAACAGATCTGTTTTAGAAAAAAATGCTTGTAATTTTCTTTGCATTAAGAGTAAGTGAAGAAGCAAACCTGATGCGATAGTGTAATATTGGGAGTAATGTCCGTATATTTTGGTCATTGCTGAGCATAAGAGGTTGCAATAGAGACAGCTTCGGCTGCATTGCAATTTATAAAGTTTGCTCTTCCAATATTGGCTACAATTTTACTAAAGCTTATAAATTCTGTTACGTTGCTTCAATTTTTTTATAATTAATATCAATCAAATGACGGACGTTATCGTACTTTTTGTTGCTGCGAGATGCGTGAGATAGAGTAGAGTTGTATGCAGCGTAGAGGGCAACACAATGTTGATCCTTCTCCCACCTTAGTTCTGTTGCGATAACTTTTCGTTTTGCTGCCACTGCTGTAGCAACACCGGAGCTCTTTGTAGATGTTCTACGTATTTTGGGAGAGACTCGGCTATTCAGGAGGAAAGAATTTCTTTACTTAATTCTCTAATACGGGCGTGTTGGGAACAAAAAATTCTACGAGCAACACCTATCTTTGGACAACTGTAGCCCAACTCGCCCCACACGTTATATGCACGAGAATTGTATGCACTAGTATTATGTGCACCAACATTGTCTGCACCAGCATTGTTCTCTACACCACACCACAGCATCAGAGCAACACTGAGTCAGTACTCCGCGTCACTAAGTGACTTTGTGAACATGCGGAATGTATGCTCTTCAAAGAATCATTTTGGTTGCCCGTCACTTTGCGTTGAGTTGACGCTTGTCTAAGCGAATTAATTAAACTGCGGCGCTAGCAACGCTCTGAGGCGCCCAGCTCAGCCTCTGCTCAACTATTCCCCTTGTGGATGAGCGGTCACACGTCCGGGTCCGGCCCCCGCAAGGTGCTCAGGTCGGGCGGCTTTGAGGTCGCCTCCTCCTAATGCAATAAAGCGCCTGATCTGCGGCTTCAGTGTGTTGTCTTCGTGCGTGTGCCGCAGCTGTTCGTACAGTGCTTACGTACAGTGTTTTGGTTGCTGTTCTCGTTGTTGAAACTGTTTGAACGTGTTTCTCTCTAATACAATTGCTATTATTCCAACTTTATGAATAGACTGGCATCGATCCGACGGCAAGCTGTGTTTACCTAAACTTGTGGTATATTCCGTCAAACTTAGCAAAGTTCCGCCAAGGCTAAAAGTTTTGTAAGAGAGAAAATAAAATAGTTTCTGCATGAAGTTGCGATGTCGACTGTAGCTGCAGAAGAGTAGATTAGATTAGATAGGCGGCAGTAGACGAACCAACAGGCCCATTCTCAAAGAGACACTAAAATTTACGCCTCGTCCCTCTAGCAACAGTAAACCTTAAGATGATCAGTAGCTTTTTGGAGCGAGTGGAACGTTTTCTGTGTGTGTGCTGTGACGCTGTCAATAACCGCCGCTGGGCATACGACCTGCATGTCCTGCAGGTAGCCCGAGACAAACACCACAGCCTCATTCTACCGACCGCCCTTTGTGACGTCACCGTACCTGTGAAAAGCCGGTCTAGAGTACAGTGACGTCACCAAAAGAAGTCAACTACGGCGTCTCATACAAAGTCTTACGTCACAAGCCAGCCCTGCGTCTCCGTGGCTTCAGGGTAGTCCTAATACAGGGAAAGTGAGAGCTTGGTGCAGGAGGTTAGCGGAGAGAATGCGCAGTAGGCATTTCCTCGCTGCGACTTAGAGGGATCTTCTCAACGGAATTATACGCTGGTGTAACTTTAATGATATTCTGTAATGGAACAGCAACAAAGAATTAATAAAATTATCATTAGTTACCGCGCTGCTTTTGAAAAATGTACAGATCCAGCACTTCAGCCTCCTCCCACCCCACCCGAATGGAAACGGCTTGCTCTGATTTAATTTACAGCATCGCATTCACGAGCAAGTGACCCAAATGAAGCTACTTGAGTAAATTTTACAGGACTCGTGTCCGCTGGGAGGCGAGTATGACGAAGTTCTGCAGTTTGTAACCCCCAGACAGTCGGAGGCCTCGGTGCTCTCTGCGCGGATTGTGCCTGCATATTTGACGGGTAGATGTGCGCTGTGAGGCGCTCCACAAGCTCATTTATCTTTCTTTATTCAATGCAGCGCACGCATTACCGTTTGTGAAGTCTGTTGCCTATCAATTTTTGGTCTCTAATTCGCTTGGAAAGCATGTCAGCGAATGAAGCATTTCATCTCTCTAGAGAAAACATCAGTCGCTCTTTTTATCCTCACGTCTATCGACGATCCTGAAGCTAGTTGAAGTTACGCTATTACTAGCATTAGAACATAAATAAAGTTCCGTATTTGATACTGCGAGTATCCTGTATCGCTTGAGCTACTGCCTCACCTCACACTTCTTCTCAGGGTTTCGCTCACTACTTTGTGTACAACGAAGATCACGTTAGGAGCATAATGGTGATTATGCTTGTGAAGAACACACTGGTCAGTTAAAAAGTAAACACAATGTTTACCCTTTTGAAACATCTGCTGCATTTTCATGATATAGATAATTCTGTAGATTTTGCAAGTCATTACATCCATCCCCTACTACTATATTATACCACCGATGCCGCATGTACGAGTACTGCAGATGGCAGAACTCTATCGCTATTAACAAGATGGATCTTTTCTTTTTGATATTAGCCGCTTACACTGCTGCTACCGCGGACATAGAGTTACAAGGATCCATTTCTGTAGAACTGTCAAATGTCTATAGCTAATGTAAGAATAATTTTGTTTTCTTACCTATGATGATGATGAAGAAAGCGTGTTAAATATTAATCAGATTTTTCTAATTTATACCACAAAGATTTTGTCGAGCAACGAGGACTCGAGGTTGGACTTCACATGAACTTTGTCCCTAAATCGCCAAAGTCCACAAACTGAAGCCATGTGTGCGAGAACTCGTGCAGCGTTCCCTATATGACCAACCAGAACTCCTCGTCAGTGGCCCACAAGGATTTTCTTTGCCTGAATGTCAATACTCCATATTCGTGCCCTAGTAAATGCAGTCCTTGCCTGCCTGAGACATGCAGTATATATGGCTTAGCTAACGCTGCCCAATCGTTACTGTCCAATCTGCCACAGCCTCCACCCTCTAACATCCTCCCAGTTCTGTGTGCACCAAGCAAGCCATATCATCTCGAGGCCTGTCACTGCTTCCGACACGCTAAGCTTGCCCGTCGAGTTGCAATGAAGGCTTCAGTTTCTGAAGCAAATCTCACACGCTGCAATGGAACTAAGATCCACAAACTTCCTCCAACTTGAAGCTCCTCTTGGTGTTTCTTCTACAGCAAAGTTTGGTCTGCAGCGCCCCAAGCTTGTGATGTTCACAGTGCAAGTGCAAGACACCGTGTCTAATGAGCATCTGTTTAAGGCCAACTTCCTATTTCTTTGTCTCTATAACCACTTTGAGGGATGAGTATTTATGCTATGAACTTTGAAGCTCTGGCCTAAATTAAAATACGATTTTTTTTTCAGCTATGGAGAATCGGACACTTTTGTCGTGCACGCTACCGATACAAACCACAGCCTAGCTTTTTAAGCATGCTGTTGCATCGTCATTCGTATTCTCTTCTGAGTTTTCCTTAATCCAAACTTCAGCTACCCTTAGTTTAAGCTGATGCTTTTATTGACTCCATAATCATCGAAGCAAATTCTTCTACCGTCAGCAAAGGGGTAAATAACACGAGGATTTCTTGGCATCTAATATTTTTCCCAATTATTATTTTGGTTTCGTCTTACAATAAAGCAACTTTTTGCTCAAGGAAACAACTCCCGAGTTATATGACATCATCGAGTATGTTGGATACAGAGCTTAGTATTTATTAAGAGCAATATCGACTTTGGGCAAAACAAATTGCTATTCAGCGTATCATCGAAGGAGAGGTTGGCGTTGTTCAGCCTTGCATGCTCATCTGTTATGATCTATAAATTCAAGTAGGAAGTTGCCGTGCATCCTACATAAGGAAGTTGATTAGAAAATTTTGATCAATGAAGAAGGGTCATCTCTAATGCCTCGCTGTCACTTTTGACAGCGTGGGTACTCTGGTATATACATATTTTAATACCTACACGTGTTGAGCGAGAGCGCAACGGAAATAATTTATCCTCTAGAGTTTTTGTGCTACCCATTGCATGAAGATGCTAACTTAAGTGGTCAGTTTGACAGTTTCTACAACTGATATTGCTTAAATTTACTACGTCAATTATACGGCAATACAGTAAGAACTACAACAAACCCTTATGATGTAATTTATTAATTGATTTCTACTTTGTTTTGGAGGTAAAATTTTCCCTACAGTACCTAAGCGTACATGTGTAACATAACTACTATTTGCTTTTCCGATCCATTCGTTGAAAATTTGGTTCCTTATTCAACGTGCGATTTCTTGGTATGCGTTGGTAAAAACTGCCATGCATCGTGACTCGTGCATGTCTCTAAAAAAAGAAAAAAAGATAGTACGATAAATCTAACTAGTGTACGTGGCCGCTACGCTGGAGCGCATCTCGTCCCGCAGCGTAGCAACTTTTCATTACATGCACTGAAGCGGTGCCAACGCTGTAACTTTCATTCTGCACATGCTTTCTGTACAGTAAATTAAATATGTAACATTTCGCTCAGAAGTACAGTTGCGTACAATAACAGTCTTGGACAAGGTAGGATACTGCAGTAGTCCAAACTTTTGTTCTCTCAAGTCCAAGTTCCTTATTATTACTTTCACTCAGAGTAACTTGTAGCTATATATCGAGCAGCTGCCAGGGATTCTTTAGTACGTCAGTGGTACAGCAGCGCGCCTCAACTGCAGGGCTTCTCATCCTGGGACGCGAAATGATCCATTAGGTGGCGCCAAATCTTGGCTTATTTTCATCTCACTCAAAAAAAAACACCATGAATTTTCTGCACAAATTTGGCATCATTATTATTCTTCATCCTCAGATGAGTTAGTTATTTTGTAGGGCGTGCGAGAGGTATTACTGGTGCCAGACGTGGACAAAGTCAGGAACAACTACTCTATGCTGACCATTGCCTGTCTGCAATGGTAATTTCTCGTCCTGTTCAACACGGCACTAGTCTTAGTTTCCTGTTTCGTATTCGGCCCTCAAGACTGCCTGCCAAGCGTCCTTCATTTCTCGCTGCAAAGGAACTTTTATATCAAGATTGCTCCCTCGGCAAAGACCGCGTCTTCTGGTCGGTTCACACATCTCGCTTTTCGAAATGGGTTCAGTTTTTTCTATCCAATTCTTGTGTCACCTCTCTGAACTTATTCCTGGTTTTATAACGTATTCAGTCAGCACTCTTTTCTTTTATTATCCCCTCCGTCTTCCGATGCAGTCCCTTTCATGTGTGGGGCGAGAGCATTCGCTCTGCTCTTCGCCCAAACGCCACCGTCCTGAGCCGCGCCACAGCTGCGGTCGACTTCTCTCGGTCTGCTGCAGGCCAGCAGCTGCGGCGCCGTTACGACGCTGTTGCGATGCCGTTACGCCCTTCCGACAATCCCGCTCCCATGCATATCGGATACCTCCAGCACCGAATGCTTGGGTGCCCCCTCTTCCGCGGGAATAACTTCGCGTTGTTTGCGATGGATTCTCACTGGAGCGCCATGCAGCTACGCGAGTTGGAGATCAATCGTACACTTTCTGATTTTGCTTCGTTGCTTGCATGCGGTCATTGCGAACACAGTCTTTCTGTCTCGCCTCAGGGTCGCGGTGGTATGTGAATGTCGCAAGATGCGGGGGAGATCCAGAGCAGCTTCTCTATTCCTGTAGTTCAGATGCAACACTTCGAGCGGATAGTGTCAAGGAAGCTGCTCTTATATTGCATGTTATACAAGGGCGATAGTTCTCATGGATTACTCAGACACCAATAATGATTATTTCTTTTCACCGATGTAGAAGAACCCTTATCAGTTATATTTGCGTTTCTGACATTCGTTTCTGCTTGAGCAGCATAACACGCCTGCTGTTAATAAGTATATGCATAATTTTTGTTGCTTAAGCTCAATATAACTTTACTGAGGATTGAAAGTATACGTCAACTCTTCGGACAAACAGCTTGTCAATGTTTATGATAAAGCCTGTGCTGTATCTTGCCCGTGTTTAAAATACGCTGCTTTGAATTCCCATTATCGTTTATTTTGTAAACTGAAAATTCTGAAGGTGAAACCTAATACAGATGGTTAGGACGGGTTGAGAGAGTCACGAATACGTTCGTTAACGTGTTACGTTGAGAGAGTCACGAATACGTTCGTTAACTTTTTACGTTGAGAGAGTCACGAATACGTTCGTTAACGTGTTACGTTGAGAGAGTCACGAATACGTTCGTTAACGTGTTACGTTGAGAGAGTCACGAATACGTTCGTTAACTTTTTACGTTGAGAGAGTCACGAATACGTTCGTTAACTTGTTACGTTGAGAGAGTCACGAATACGTTATATGAACCACTTCAAATTTGGTACAAGAGCACTAATCTCCCTGGTCAGATTTACTTGGCAAAAAGTTGCAAGGAGATCGATGTTCTAGGCGTTCTGTATGTCACTGCTCTCATGATTCCAAAGTGAAGTTATGAGCAGCACTGCGCCCGTAGCACAATGATGCGAGGATCACTATACTAAGGCACGCACTAACACACTGTGCATCCTGCGATCGGTTGATGCTCATGAGATTAATACTCGAGAGCCAAACTTTCTGACGATACTAAATAATGTGCACTTAAGTGTACAATTCCAGTATCTACGCTCACAAAATTTTGATCAGAGGTGTGCAATATTCTGCACTGGAAGCGTACATATCTGAGAAGTCCCTTCATTCTTGCCGTAACTTCTGAACTACATTCTACCTAGCAGCATTACGTCTACTCCAATACGTTAGCCTTTCGCTTCATGACTTAATTTTGACTTCCCTTAGGAAATACTATTCGGCACATATTATGTAAGATCAACTTTGCAGTGGATGAATGAATTTTTTCAAATCTCCCAAGAAAACTGAAAAAGGATTCCGATAACTGTAAAAGTGAGCTGCTCGCTGCACAGCTGATGTATGGGAGTGACTTGCTCAACGGAACGATTTGCCATGAATTTAACACCTCGTGCTGCATATATGGCCTGCCAGCTGTGGTACCTCTCGCCTACACATTTGTCTCCTCTTCGCACTAGTGCACTTGGCTAGTAACTTACCGTCTCTCGTGCCTCCATATTCCTAATACGTAGCATTCCTACATTCTCAGTCCTGACGAGCCTCCTGCGTGCTCCTAATACGCAGCATTCCCACATTCCCAGCCTCTGACGTGCTCCTGCGTGTTCCTAATGCGCAGCATTCCCACATTCCTAGCCTCTGACGTGCTCCTGCGTGTTCCTAATGCTCAGCATTCCCACATTCCCAGCCTCTGACGTGCTCCTGCGTGTTCCTAATGCGCAGCATTCCCACATTCCCAGTCTCTGACGAGCCTCCTGCGTGTTCGGTGCTCGTGGTGTGCAAATTAAAACTCGAGGTGCCCACGACGGATCCATTAATCTTGATAGTTTGCTTAGGCTCTGCACCTGAACTTCAAACAAATGGATGTTGCTGCTCACTCAGATCAGCATCCATCGCTCATATCCTCCCCCCGAAGTCAGTGCAGTGATCTCTCTAATGGATTATTCGTATCGAGCCGCTGCCGCATCTTCTGCTGCACTTTCCGCCGCCCTAACTCAAAGCAGCTGCAGCCTTGCGCACCTCCTGTTACTATCAGCAGATTGAACTCCACTCACTTAACCTCTTCTGTCGCCTGAATTATTTTAAAAATTCGCTCAGCATCAAAGGATGCGTAATGGAAATAGCGAGATGCTGCAGCCAGCGCCTGGCAACCTAGGGTAATCTTTAGTGCATCTGCCAGTGCACCTCCCAGTGCACTCGCCAGTGCATCTTCCAGTTCACCACGCTGTACACCTCCAAGTCTATACAACATCAGTGTTATGCAGCAGGATTGCCAAGACTTTCATCAAGTGACATCCAGTTGGAGACAATGTCAGCCCATGAGGCCGGTGCATGCACCGCCTATTAACGTACATCGCTTCATGCAGAAGATACCACCATGCGATTGAACCGCCGCAAACCATCCATTGTACAGTACTAATAGTCAATCATTGTGCTACAGTGTAGTTCTAAGCTATCAGGGGTTACACTGAGTCTGATGTATCATACCTACAGTATACTTGCTAGGGTTGTCGAATTATTTCTATATTACAGAGACGCTGGTTTTGGAATACACTTCTTCTGCATGCAGGAACTTCAAAGCAATATTGTTGATATTAAGGCTTGTAATGGCTCTTTATGCTGTAAGATGTGCTGCGGCGCCACTATACGCAGGCCGTACGATGCCAGCACTAATGGCAGTAGCGCCACAGCTGTTGCCGAATATGAGGTTTCCTCCTAACCTTCTTGTGTAATATTCTGCTATGCGAAGTCAAACCTTTTGGCAGTGACATAAAATATCACCCAGGCAGGGAATAGATCAGCCGGCGATAATAAAGAGGTCGTTCGTTCTTTATGGAGATAATGTAAGCTTGAGCAGCGCCGCGACCCGCTGTGTGCCGTCTTTTGACAGAACCTTTGTGTCTTGTGCGGTGTGTGGCGCACTCCTTGGCGCATGGCAGGGTCTGCGGTGCAGTGCGTGGCACACTCCTTGGCGCGTGGCAGGGTCTGCGGTGCGGTGTATGGCACACTCCTTGGCGCATGGCAGGGTCTGCGGTGCGGTGTATGGCACACTCCTTGGCGCATGGCAGGGTCTGCGGTGCAGTGCGTGGCACACTCCTTGGCGCATGCTTGTCAGGGTCTGCGGTGCGGTGTGTGGCACACTCCTTGGCGCATGCTTGTCAGGGTCTACGGTGCGGTGTATGGCACACTCCTCGGCGCATGCTTGTCAGGGTCTGCGGTGCGGTGTATGGCACACTCCTCGGCGCATGCTTGTCAGGGTCTGCGGTGCGGTGTGTGGCACACTCCTTGGCGCATGTTTGTCAGGGTCTGCGGTGCGGTGTATTGCACACTCCTCGGCGCATGCTTGTCAGGGTCTGCGGTGCGGTGTATGGCACACTCCTTGGCGCATGCTTGTCAGGGTCTGCGGTGCGACGTGTGATACACTCCTTGACTCACGTCAGGGTCTGAGGACAGCGTCTTAGACCTGCCGTAACAGCAGCCTAAAGGTTCTGACGCTGACGCTCAAGGGCGTGGGTTCAAACCTCCGTGCCCAGCAGGCAAGTTTTTTACCTACCGCACCTGACGTGCTCAGCCAGCGTCCGGTCTGCTGACCGCTGTGGGTTTACTAGCTTTGCTGTAAATGGGGAGGATCGGGGGGGCGCAGAACTGTCGCATATACTTTCCGTCGCTTGCGCCATAGCTCTAGATGATCTGCACTCGGCTGCAGCCGTAAACTCCTTTGGGGATAATTGGTCTATATCTGCTTTACAAACCAGTGCGTGTGGGGTTCCCAATTACGGTGCGGTCAAGTCAATTTGACTTTACCTTTTCTGACAGCTCTGAGACTTTGCCGATAACCTCGTGCGCAGAGCTGCTGCTTATCGTGGCTTCCCAGTCATGATTACCGAAAATCCAAGTTTGTTTAGCACCTCACAGGTAATCAACTCAAGTGTTTATTTCACTGCAGATGGCGCGGCCACCGCTCCAGACATTTACCCTGCTTGGCCCAGCCAAAACTTTACAAGTTTTTATATATTTTTGTTATGAAATTCAAGTGATATTTTGTTATCAACTAGGAGCATTTTCTACAAGCTTATAGAAATATACTCAAGCATCGGTACAGTTTCAGCAGCCAAAGGATCAAGGCCCCATATGCAGTGAGATGCAATATTGTTTTCTGCTGCGCTGCTGGTTCCTAACATAACTCTCCAGTTTCAGCACTCTCCCCATGTCGCCCTGTTACTCACCCGTTACAGCACTCTCCCCATGTCGCCCTGTTACTCACCTGTTACAGCACTCTCCCCATGTCTTTCTGTTACTAACCTGCTACAGCACTCTCCCCATGTCACCCTGTTACTCACCTGTTACAGCACTCTCCCCATGTCTTTCTGTTACTCACCTGTTACAGCACTCTCCCCATGTCACCCTGTTACTCACCTGTTACAGCACTCTTCCCATGTCGTCCTGTTACTCACCTGTTACAGCACTCTCCCCATGTCGCCCTGTTACTCACCTGTTACAGCACACTCCTCATGTCGTCCTGTTACTCACCTGTTACAGCCCTCTCCCCATGTTGCCCTGACCAGCGCATGCCGCTGCCTGCTCTCCCTCACCCGAGTACCCCGCAGCTGGCTTCATAAGACCCGGCCGCGTGCCACAGTCTCTCCAGACCAGCTTGGGCAACTCCTCTGCTCCTCTAGTAGCCCAAGTTGCCTTCTAAAGGCCTTGTCTAATAATTGAATGGTCTGAGGTCAGCACCGTTGCAAAACTCCTCAGTTTGTGCCGCTCTGTCTTGCGCTCCCCAGAATGCCTTATTCCACCAGTTCTTTGTAGCGCGCTCTCATTTTTCTCAGACGAAGTTAGGCGGGCTTTGTGTGCCTCTGAGTTTCCAGTAGCTCTTTTAAGCGCACTCCGAAAAGAAATATTCTTCAAACGCGCTACAGGATAACTCGAATTGAAGTATGTAATCGGATGATCTTGGCCTTTTTGTCTTTTCTTTGTCTAGAGATCTTATATGTTTGATGAAATTTATCAACTTCAGAGACAAAAGTTTGGCAGTTATTGTGTGAGTTTGCGAGGGAAGCGCACGCTTGACACAACAGCAGCACGCCCTGCTCCCGCTGCAGTAGAGCTGCCGGTACGGAGAGTGGTACAGCTGTACGCTGTAGTGTGCTGGTCACTTCTGGACAGTACGAAACTCTCAAATTGCCAACACTTACATTTTGGTTCCATGTTTTGTGACTCTTTGAATGTTCGCTCTTTCGTATTTGGTTCTGAAGTAGTTTCTCCTTGCTATACTTAATTCATTAAATTAACGTTAAACCCTTAATGATACATCGCATTACTATTAATTTAAATGTCTTGGAATATTTTGTGTTTGGAATATTTGTACTCAATTCTTGGCAGCTAAGTTTTTAGAGTGCCCGCAAACGATAATAGTTGAAAGCAAGACATAGTTTTCGCTTTTCTCCTCACTGCATTTTTTTGCAACAGCGATTAAATTTTATCTTCGCCCCCGCGAATGAGTGACCCGCACGTCCAGCATACTTTTGACTTTCTACGATATTCATATCCACACTTTCCAACGCATGTCAAGCGACAGCCAAAATTAACTACTATAGGGTGTTGTGGGCTACAAATAACCGTAGAGCTTGTTTGTGCTTTTTTAAGTATCAACACAACATATTAGAGTATTTCTTGATTTGTAACAGCTTATATATTATTAAATTTAAATTTCTGTATCCATACATGTAGTGCTGAATTGCACGCTCTTGTAAAATGTATAAGCAAAAACTAGCCCACTTTGGAGAGTGTAGCGATCTTGTCACGCTCTGTGAAGCACCGATTTCCAAAAGTAAGGCCAGGTTGAAGATAGTGGCAAGAACTGAGAATAATTCAAAACTGAATGCACTTCTTGCATCGCCTAGTTTGAAATCCAAGTAAGCAGAAGATTTGAAGCATCTCCTAGCACCCTCGTGGATGGTAATTTTTGTTTTCTTCCCACATGAACGTTTTTAATTACCCTGTGTTAACGATGAGCATATTGAGCATTTGATCAACGAAGCAAAGGGTAAAATATTTTTCAGGAGCTGCGAAGCGAATCAAACTAAGCTGGGCTTCGTTGCAGTAGTTCCCTTTCTCCAGTCAAGCTCCATTTTTTGATGAAACAGCTTTTCATTGCCGTGAAAAAATATGGAATGAAGTAATATCATTACGTAACAATGGTAAACAGATGTATTTCATATTCTGAGTGATGCTTAAAGGCCTGCTAAACAAGAAGTGTTGCTCTGTTTCTCATCGAACGGAAAGAACAATTTGCTTTGTTACTCCACAGAATTAAAATTGAGCGCACCAACATTTTTTGTTTCAAAAATTGGGAGTTGCTTTGCACTCTTCACAGCCTGATTAGTAGCGAAGTGCTTGACCAAGAGACATCGTCGCAACTTCTCCACCATCAATTTTGACAGGGTCAGGTACGCTAGTTATGCATAATTAACTACTTTGCTGCTTATGCAAAATTTACTCGTGCAGCCTTATACTTCCACACTTATTCCTCATTAATTTGTCAGCAGAACTTGATTTAGTTGAAGATACAAATCACTGAAAAGCTTTGAGTTCAGAAAACCAGCAGCACGACGACCCGCACACCCGCTTGCACTGGACTCGCTTTAGGAAAGCAACTGAATAATTGATTGTTTCTGGCCGGCCTGCCCTGTTTTGTGACTCTTGACGTTGCTTGTGAGCTCCATGCGCTGTTCCCTTACAGAACAAATAGATAGCCGGTGTATTACATAACAGCACTTGAAGGTCGTAATGCATTATGTTATGAAGGTATAACTGCTAAGCAGTGCTGTCGAAGGGTCTTTGTTAGGGACATTGACCACACGATCCTTCACTGCACTGTCTGCTGCTCTCAAGTGGGCCTCATGGCAAATTGATAAAGCCTCGATATAATTTTTCCAGTCAATACAGTGACCCGAAACAAAATATCTACAGCTCTCGGTGACGCAAGGAATGTATCTAATTTAAAAAAAGCCCTCGTACATGAGTACTGGCAAAGCTAAGTTACAAAGGTTATTTTAGCCTATTTTAGGTTATTTTCGTGCCCTATAATTCAGTTATCATTGTCCAAAATTTGTATCTAGTTATAAATTTGTGCTTCTTGCTGCTAAATACAATTTTGCTTTACCGAGAACAGCTTTTTTTTTAGTCGCCTTGTTGACCGGAAAAGATGTTATCGAAGTTTGATGAATTGACCATCAGGCTCACTGCAGATTTTAAGTGGGCAGTCAGGGGATTTCATTGCAGTATCAGTCCTCAATAGACAGAAGATAGCTTGTGAGTTTCAGAACCTAGAGCTTTATTTACATGATTCTGTGGTAGAAATTCTGCGTGTCAAATTTCAAGTTACTGACCTATAAGTGTCAAGGAGTTCAAGCTTACGGCCCTCTTCACTTGTACATATTCGAATGGATGGACTGGACTGTGTATACGACCCAACAGATGCGCACGACTCCATCACTAGTACTTTTTAAATACCAGCAGAGTCAAACATAAATAAATTTCTACGAGATGGTTTCCTTGCACGGCGACGTCACACACTCGATGTCGTCCATTGGATGGCAAAGGCTCGGCAATGGTGTGCAAGAAGTGCCCAAATGGGTTTGTAAAATGGCCCGGAGCACAATTTCACTGAGCTACATCGACATTCCATGGGATTTCCATAAATTATGGCCAAATAGACGGTCTGAGGGCAACACAAGAGCAGGGGCACAGAATACATCCGGTGCAGCTTGCTGCTGCTACAGCTGCTGCTGGTGAGAAACTGTTGGAAAGGTGAAACACTTCTGTTGGGAGGACGCAATGTTTCTGTTGGGAAGACGGAATGTTTCTATTGGGAAGACGCAATGTTTCTGTTGGAAGGAAGATGTGTTTCTGTTAGGAGGAAGGAATGAATGTGTTTGGAGAACGGAATGTTTCTATTGGTAGGAGGGAGTATTTCTGTAGAAAGGACAGAATGTTTCTGTTGATAGTAAGGCATGTTCCTGTTGGGAGGACTGTAAATATCTCTGTTGGGTGATGAAAACTTTCTGTTTGGACTATAGAATGTTCTTTCAGGAGGATGAGATACTTTTGGGGGGAGGACGGACTGTCTATTTGGAGGATATAAGTCTTCAATTGGGAAAAAATAATATTTTTCTTGGTATGCTTATTGTGTACGCCCGGTCTGCGAGTTTGACAAACATTGAGAATTGGGAGTTTATTCTTTTAAATGAAGAGCATTTGAGTACACATTTTTAATTTGTGTTGACCTTCTGGTTTGCTGTGAGACCGAGGGGCCCGATACGACGACACTGTTACAGAACTCACCAATAGTCCCTCGTGGTATTGCCTATACAGCACGAAGAGCAGACGTCTTCTATATATAATCGTACAGTCTTACAATGATGACGGTCTCTTGCTTTTTATACCTCGGCCGGACGCGCCAACGATGCGGGACAACGCAAGTGAGATGCATTTTCTAAGCTCATTCGCTCACATAGCGAGCACTAAACTTTATGCAAACCAAAATAACATCAATTCATGTTCGTATCTAGCATTGTTTTACGCATTCCTTGTATAAAATTGGCCCGATACTAGGTTTCTTCTTTTGTTTTTTGTTTCTTATGCTGCACGCGGGCCTCCCTTCTGTGGCTCTAGTTTAATTAGGCGTGAAATATGCAACACACAATCGCTTGCATATTCCACATGTGGCTACACTTGTTAACTACATTTTCGTCTAGGTCATTTTCTTTCGAAAAAATTGATATTAATTTCATAGCTCGGCTTATCTGTGTGCACTGTGTAGCGTGTGTGTGTGTGTGTGTGTGTGTGCCATGCCTTTAAGTCTCGGGCACTGACAGAGATCCAACTTTAGAATATCGTACAGGAGCCGAACAGTTACTTGTCTCTTCCATCATCCAAGGTTAACTCTATTCTACGCTCGGCTACATGACATCTGCGTTTGTAACCGAATCATGAACTGAACCGCAACACATTTTTGCAGTCGAATTCCTGAACAGTGAGCCTCTCTTTCAGTTAAGTTTCTACTAAAAGCAGTTGTCAGTTGCTTGTGCTGGCAGTTGTTTTGTAATCGAACATTTGAAATTATGCTGCGCCGGTCTCGTGCTTTAGCCATACATTTCAAATGTTGTGACTCTTTGCCCTCTAGCCATACATTTCAAATGTTGTGACTCTTTGCCCTCTAGCCATACATTTCAAATGTTGTGACTCTTTGCCCTCTAGCCATACATTTCA
>LQNS02278074.1:309610-331158 GCA_001587735.2 Parhyale hawaiensis
GTGCCGTACTGTGACTTGCCGCGCTGCCTGTAGTGCCGCTGTGTGACTTGCCGCGCTGCCTGTAGTGCCGCTGTGTGACTTGCCGCGCTGCCTGTAGTGCCGCACTGTGACTTGCCGCGCTACCTGTAGTGCCGCACTGTGACTTGCCGCGCTGCCTGTAGTGCCGCACTATGACTTGCCGTGCGGCCTGTAGTGACACACTGTGACTTGCCGCGCTGCCTGTAGTGCCGCACTGTGACTTGTCGCGCTGCCTGTAGTGCCGCGCTGTGACTTGCCTCGCTGCCTGTAGTGCCGCACTGTGACTTGCCGCGCTGCCTGTAGTACCGCACTGTGACTTGCCGCGCTACCTGTAGTGCTGCGCCGTGACTTTGCTGCGCTACCTGTAGTGCCGCACTGGGACTTGCCGCACTGCCTGTATTGCCGCACTGTGATTTGCCGCGCTGCCTGTAAGCCGCACTGTGACTTGCCGTGCTGCCTGTATAGTGCCGCTTTGTGACTTGCCGCGCTGCCTGTATAGTGCCGCTTTGTGACTTGTTGCGCTGCCTGTAGTGCCGCACTGTGACTTGCCGCGTTGCCTGTAGTTCCGCACTGTGACTTGCCGAGCTGCCGGTAGTGACACACTGTGACTTGCTGCGCTACCTGTAGTGCCGCACCGTGACTTTGCTGCGTTGCCTGTAGTGCCGCACTATGACTTGCCGTGCTGTCTGTAGTAACACACTGCGACTTGCTGCGCTACCTGTAGTGCCGCACCATGACTTGCTGCGCGGCCTGTAGTGCCGCACTGTGACTTGCTGCGCGGCCTGCAATGCCGCACTGTGACTTGCTGCGCTGCCTGTAGTGCCACACTGTGACTTGCCGCGCTGCCTGTAGTGCCACACTGTGACTTGCCACGCTGCCTGTAGTGCCACAATGTGACTTGCCGTGCTGCCTGTAGTGCCGCACTGTGACTTGCCGCACTGCCTGTAGTGACACACTGTGACTTGCTGCGCGGCCTGTAATGCCGCACCGTGACTTTGCTGCGCTACCTGTAGTGCCGCGCTGTGACTTGCCGCGCTGCCTGTAGTGCCGCTTTGTGACTTGCTGCGCTGCCTGTAGTGCCGCACTGTGATTTGCCGCGCTGCCGGTAGTGCCGCACTGTGATTTGCCGCGCTGCCTGTAGTGCCGCTTTGTGACTTGCTGCACTGCCTGTAGTGCCGCACCGTACCTTTGCTGTGCTGCCTGTAGTGCCGCACTATGACTTGCTGCGCTGCCTGCAGTGCCGCACTGAGACTTGCTTCGCTGCCTGTAGTGCCGCACTGTGACTTGTCTCTCTGCCTGTAGGGTAGCACTTTGACTAGCTGCGACTTGCTGCGCGGCCTGTAGGGCCGCACTGTGACTTGCTGCGACTTACTGAGCGGCTTGTAGTGCCGCACTATGACTTGCTGCGCGGCCTGTAGTGCCGCACTGTGACTTGCCTCTCTGCCTGTAGTGCCGCATTGTGACTTGCCGCGTTGCCTGTAGTGCCGCACTGTGACTTGCCTCTCTGCCTGTAGTGCCGCACTGTGACTTGCCGCGTTGCCTGTACTAAACGGATGGTGAGTTGCTGTCCTGCCTGTAGTAGCCCAATACGGATATGCTGCGCTGCCTACAACACTTCAGGACATCTGTTCTCTGAGCGCTCTTCACTGTTTCTCGTTCTCTGCTCCTGCTGACATGCTTTCCTCTGTTGTCTCCCATCTTCCCGGAAGCGGAGATTTCATTGTCGTCGGTCGGCCGCGCTAAACTTTTGAGCTTCTCCTAGCCTTCTTTGTGTTCCTTCTCTTTCCTCTATTGAAGAGCTGCTGCAGTAACTGTAGAGGCTATCAATTTACATTTATGAAGACAGTTGACGATATATGTAAATTCTGGAGGTCATTGGAAATTATTTATGTTTTTAAGGGAGTGACTCTCTGTAACACACTACAGCGCTTAAGTCTCTGTCACACTGTAACACACTACAGCACTTAAGGAGCGCTCACACTGTAACACAGCACAGCCCTCATGTCTCTGCCACACTGTAACACACCACAGCACTTAAGGAGCGCTCACACTGTAACACAGCACAGCCCTCATGTCTCTGTCACACTGTAACACTCCACAGCCCTCAAGTCTCTGTCACACTGTAACACACTACAGCACTGAAGTCTCTGTCACACTGTAACACACCACAGCCCTCAAGTCTCTGTCACACTGTAACACACACCACAGCACTTAAGGAGCCGTCACACTGTAACACACCTCAGGATTTAAGGAGCGGTCGCACTGTAACGTAACAAACCACAGCACTTCAGTCTCTGTCGCACTGTAACGCACTACAGCACTTAAGGAACGGCCACACTGTAATACTCCTCAGCACTGAAGGCCTATCCACACTCTAACACACCTCAGCACTTAAGGCCCGACCACAGTGCAGCGCACGCGCAGCACCATCATCATAAGCGGGCCAAGCACTACACCCGCGGCTGCGCTCATTTCCTGCACCTCACCAAATGACTGTCAAAACCTCAGCCAATTGGTCAATATTTGAAAGTCTCAGTCGCTGCCTCCCAGCCTGTCAGCTGCAGGGGAAATACACCTGAGAGGCGCACGGCTGTGCCTATCTTTATCTAACCTACTGCATCCCAAAATAAATCCAGTTTCGCTGAAATTGTTTTTGTTCAGCTGCCCTCGCCTAGATTTTGTAGCAAAAAAACTTTTCTGTCACAGTGTTATTTGTAGTGCGCAATTTAATTACTGTTCTTCGAACTACGGTATCGCCCACCACTGACGGCTCACTTGCTTCCCTTCATGCAAAAACTTTTTCTGTCTTTAACAGCCACTTGGCTCATTGTTCTGTCAATTCTCGGAATTGCTATCCTGAAGCAACCACGTTTTTTTTCTATATCAACGGTCGCCAAGAACTAAAGAACTGTTGTAAATTTCTTTAAATATGTTGCACTTTGTTTTTTATCATTTGAAGAGAAAAGTAATACTGTATTGACCGATCAAACTGATTCTGATGTAGATGCAATTTGCCTGAGAATTTGAGAATGGTCAAATTCATAATTCATAATGATATTTAAAAAGTAATGTCACTTCTGCTTAATTGTTTTCGTTTGCTAGCCACTGCAGCATTGCTGGCAATGAGGCTGTAGGAAGGCTCCCGCCAAATGCCATCTAAAAAGAAATTAGCGCTGAAGCAGAGAGGGGCACCGCGCATTGAAGCTCCTCAAGTCGCATAAGGCGCGAATGAACAAGACAAATGATATCAGCAGCGGCTCGAAAAGCAGGGAAGCAAAGTGCGTGCCGTAAGAAGTCTGCAGCAAGCTTATGTTGGACGGCTTTGAATGAAGAAATATTTATTCCAAAAAAAATAGCATATGGCATCGTGTGCATGATCCTCCTGACCCATTAACTGCGGGATGCGTATCTTTTATACCGTTTCGGGAACGGACATTTCCTACCTTTGGAGTTAATGGGTTAATTTCAAGGAGGTTCTAATGGGAGGAGAAAGCCTGAGCTCTCTCCGGGCGAGTACACACATGGCTGAGTCACGTGACGGGAGCTGGCGTTTTGTCCCCCTAAACTAGCTGAGCTGCTGTCATGCAGTGGGCCGAAGGCCATGGTCAGCACATATAAATTAAGAAAGACAGAGAAAGGCAGGTCTTCAATATTTTTGCAAGAAAATTGTGTCTGAATATTAATGTGCCAGTGCTCACTTTGTTACTTTCATCACAAGTTGGTATACAGGATACATGTTTCCTCTACAGACCTCCAACCGCTCGAAATTTCGTCGGTGGTTGATGGCTATAAAACTCTGAACCCACAACTCTTTTCTATACAGGCTCTGTGAGGCGATGCCGTTCTCCATTAGGAAGAGCCACTCAGCCAGTTTAAAGGAACTGTTTACTTGAAACGCCCCCGTAGGGTAAATAAAGAGGGTGCACTCCTCCCGTTACAACTTCCTTGGTTAATTTACTACAGCACTACACCTCAGTATGTGAGGGACTTACGATACTTCTGTACTATGTACATGAGCAGGCTGTGCTGCCCTGTAGGCTGGCTCAGGACTACCTAGGCCGTCAGTGCCACACTCCACCCGATCCGCACCACGGGGCGGCGACCGCAGGCAGAGCTTCAGTTACAGATTTGCATGCTCCTTTTGCTCCCAACTTGGGCTTGCCTCTGAATACCTTGAGTGTTTTTCCCTCTCTCTGCGCCAAAGTTTGTCCGTCTCTTAATGGAGATCTTGATGGATGAAGATTGGCAACATTTACTGGCGAAGAACTGCTGGCCCGTAGCTCCCTCCGTCTGCGTCGTCTGTGGAAATAGAATTTAAAATGAAGAATGCTTTTGTCGTTTGCTGCGCTTCGCATTAGCCACATCAGCTGTTCGCTCTTATAGCATCGTTCTAAGATATGGCAGCATTACATGGTCATTAGTGCTAAGTTCATATGAGCGTGTCGTCGTCGCCGCATATCCCCTCACATGCCCACTGCCCAGGTGCCACAATACCGCCACACGTCCGCTCACACACCCACTGCTCAGGTACCACATCACCGCCACACGTCCCCTCACGTACCCACTGCTCAGGTACCACATCACCGCCACACGTCCCCTCACGTACCCACTGCTCAGGTACCACATCACCGCCACACGTCCCCTCACGTACCCACTGCACAAGTGCCTCATCACCGCCACATGTCCCCTCACACACCCACTGCTCAGGTGCCACAAGCCCACTTATAACCCCAACATGTGTTGCTGTGCAGGATCTGCTGCTGCTGGAGGAGCAAGAAGGCTCCGTCAATTTCAAGTTCGGCGTCCAGTTCATGCTGGCAGGACAGACGTCTGATGACCAGATCCTCAGCAACGGTGAGTTCGCAAAGCTGTAGGCTATCATACCGGTGGGCCAAAAATCACTATGCACTATAGCTTCTTTACATTATACTACACTTAATTTTTTTACTTTAGTCTTTTTCTATGTTGTTGGATTTCGTAAGCTTCTGAGATGGTCCTCTCTCAACACTGTAATACCAGACTCTTAAACTAAAGAAAGCGTAGTGCGTGGCTGAGTTTGGTCCTCCGGGTGTATTAAATATATGGATTTTTGGATCAAGTCAAGCACTGCTTGTTTCCCATGTACAACCTATACTTGGTGTTGATGCAAGAGTATCCCTATGTCGCAGGCTGCAGGATTTCTTCAGTGTGTAGCAAAGTAGAACTCGTGAAGTGTAGTGGTCGTGCACCAATCGTCAATGCCTGTGACCTCTCCATAGCCTCTTTACTGCATCGCCGTGCCATTACCGTGCGTAATCATATAAAAACGCCTTGTCAACGTGACCATTACCTAGCACGCCTCCGTCGGGCAGGTTCACAAGTAAGACGAACAAATTGATATCGGTAAACTCGACGTCTTTACTTCCTCCGGTATTGTTGGCGCTCTGCAGACCGTCCGGCAGATGACAGTGTACAAGGGAACCCTAAATACAAATGCGTGATCCTATCCACATCAAATGGACTCTGATATATGAGAGAAAATGGAAAAATGGGTGAAATTTTTAATAATGACTATCCGTCGCCTGAGCAACCACCCATGGTCCAAACGTCTCGTGGAATTCTTCACGGCTTCAGTGGATGCACTTAATTCGGAAGCGATACAAACCTTTGGTTACAATTGTTACACAATCTATATTAGCGGCTGGTCTCCTTTTACCATACATTAATGCCCTAAAAAAACATGTTTAAATTGAAACACAGCTAAGTTGCTGCTGAAATGAGCATGCGCTGCAGGCCATTACCATCCGTGAAAATTAATTTCATTATACGCCTGGGTACGCTGCAGTTGACACAGCCAGGATAACCGCTCCTGTGGCTGTGAGGAACTGCACTAAATTCCCGTACGAATCTTCGCACTTGAGGCCAATTTCGTGACTAAAACCCAGTGTGCGCAGCGCATTTTAAAATATAAACTCTCTGGCACTCGTGTGCCAACTGGTGCCTGTAATTTCTCATCTCTACTGTAGGTTCGCTTCACTAGCTGCATGGCAGCTCAACGTGTGTAACGTCGTTGCTGAATAAATGGCTACTGCACATTGGTTTGGCTTGCTCTGCACCAGTGGTACGCATGTAGTACCAACGGTCACTACAAGAAACACTTCCCCCTCATACCCTCGTAACTTCTACACCATTGATGCCCTAACTTGAGTTTGCTACGCACTCCAGTAAAAACTACCCGAAATTTACCTGGCGCTTGCCTGTAAAATGTTGTCCACACACTAGATTATACACTAATTGATTACAGTCTATTTCTGTAGAAATTTATAACGTCTTATGTAATGTTATTTAGTTAAGAAGACAGAATCAGAAGTATTAGACAATACGTCAAGCACACAATTATTCGTGTGATATCACTGCTAATGACATACACTTAATTTCAAGCCGATCTCTCATAAGTTTATTTTTAACTAGCCTTGAATAATTTATTACCATGAACTGTACTGATCATATGCTACAGTCTTCATTGTTAAAGGAACTGGCGTTTGACTAATAAAACAATTCTATTAGTGGAAACTATGATATTAATTAAATTTTTTTAATTACTGAGATTTAGGCAATAATTCAATAAAAATATACATTTTCCTTAGCTAGCAACAAAATATTATATTTAGAAGCTTGAAATTTCATGAACCAGTCAGTGTGATCAAGTAAGGGAAGTGAGATTCATATGCACCCTAATGGAAAACACCGCTCTTCTACATAATTAGCTCAGACTTTCACTGTTTGCTTTCATGTATTGAGTTATAGAAAAAGTTTACCCAATACTTCTGACGGAACTAACTTAATCAAATGTAAAAGAATCTCGCATGCTTAGTGCTCTAGGCTAAGTGGCCAATCAGCCTGTTCTTTTTAATCCGTTGACTAGCAAAATTGAAGCTCGCTTGGCCCGTGTTTCTGCCTTCCATGCGCTACGGTCTTAGAATTGCATCAGAAGTTTCCAACCGTATAATTTATTATTCTCTATCATACTTTACTGAAGTCCTCTATGCGTAAAATATTCAGACCCCAATCAAACTTTTATGAATTTTTGTTAATATCATCGAGCACATGCCTCTGCAGTCACCAGTTTTGGAAGAGGATTATTAATTCTGTAGATAATATTAACAAGGCAATTGTCCAGCCTTTATGATAGCCTCTTTACTCGGGGCAATATTTTCAGATACCAGTACAAGTTTGAATCACAAGAGCAGGGCGTTGTTAGAATTTTGGATCATTTTGACGGTAATTTTGAAAGTTACGCCCAATCTCTCAACATTTTGTCACATTTTGTACATCAATTATGACTATACAGCGAGCATTTTTTCATTACGTTTGTACGTTATTATGGCTAATGAGAATCTTTCCTTCACGAACCGTATGTGCATTATTATGACTAGTAAAAATCTTTTGTTGACGTTTGTTCATTATCATGACTAGTAAGAAGTTTTCTTTTCCTCACGTTTGAAGATTATTATTACGACTAGCGGAACCCTATATTTTCACGCTTAAGCATGATTACGACCAGTGAGAATCTTTGCGTTTCTAAGCGGTTATGCATAATTATGTTGCCACCAGAACGAAGAATTTGCCTGTCGCCATTACACTTCAATTTGTCAGTTACACAAACTGCCGCGACATTCGATTATAGGCCACCGACTGCAATCACGACGAAAAACCTTCAGCGTGTTTCCAATGCTGCGTGAAGAAAGAGAACGCACCGAGCTATCGCTGTAGTGCGGCAGAAATGTTCTTTAAAAATTTCTGGAAACATACCTACCTGTATACATATATATATATCCCTATAGTGTGATTTTATTCTCTAGCTATTCCTGCCGTTAGGTCATCTGGTAAATTGTAAGAAAAAAATCATCTTTAACACCCGAAGGCATTTTGTTTCGTCTTCCCGGCGAGTGAAGAAAAGCTCTAACCTTTACAAAATTCTGTATATGGAATATTATCTGCTATTTATCTTTATTTTACTGTTCTAGTGCCAGTCGCAGTTCGTTCTCTTGTCTCCGCTATTTTTTAAAGTAGCCACAGTCCAATTCCTCACTTTTGCCCTCTCTACATCCCCATCTCTGCACACCTCCTCACCTCAGCAGCTCTCGCAGTCTTGCCCGATCTTTGCTTGCATCTCTTCCATGCCCCCCCCCCCTGGCCCCACACACACACACAACAATACTGTACCGCATGTGACAAGCTCGACTGCAGCTGTAACACTTGTACCAGCTGTACGCTCGCCGTTGTCAGTGCTACTCGCAGACTGTCCCTCTCCTCTCCTCAGATCCTGCCACTGCTACCCCAGAAATTCTTTTGTTTCGTTTTTGTTAGCATCGAAGCTCTTGCTCAAAATATCCGCCCGAGCTCTGCGTCTTTTTTGCTCTTGGCAGTTTTGCCGTCGCGCGCTCTGCCTTGCTCCCTGACTCTGCCATTGCCGCTGTAAAAGCAGTCCTTCGTTCTTTGCAAGTTCAGCAAATTAATTTTCTGATTTGCCTCGTACAGAATGTTGACCCTTCCAGTCTGGACCATTGAAACTGTTCCCTTTATGAATATTGAAGTAGGTTTATGTAATGCAAATTAGACTCCGTGTGTGTAGACGCTGGCCAAGTTCTCATGTTCCACTTACATTGCCCACAGCTAAAATAAAAATGAACTCATCTCGACTTCAGCTCATCTTTAGCGAATGTTAAGTTGAAAGAAACAAGCTGCGCACTTTTCAAAGACAATTTAAGGTTAGAAAAGTCAGTCGAACACCGTACGTTTGTTTTGACTTGCCACATTTCTTTTGTAAACTTTGTGAGCTTTCGAACTTTGATGTTCTACTGATTCTGCATTAATTACGGCTAAGTAAATAGTTTAGAATGCAAAATAGTTTAGAATTCCTGTAGTTGCGGCTTTTTCAAAGGATCTGAGGCCCTACAGCAGAGCTAACAGAAGTTGGTCACTCACCGCACGTCAGCTACTCGAGTGGCACACAGTTTGTTTTGGCTCCCATGATAGCGTGCCGTTGTTGAAGTATTTTGTGGGGTGAAGAGTGTTTAATTATACAAGAATTAGGTCCTGGTGCACTTATGCATTGATGCTTTGAATAAACTACAACTGCAAGCGGCATACTCAATGACCTGCTTCAGCCACCGACACAAACGATGATCAAATGCCCTCTTGGCGACGCATGTCTTCACTCCGCCACTGTTGCAGGGTCGGTCGGACCATATTGGTTGATCGGCCCCGTAACTGCTACGGTGCGAGTATGGTTGGTCTGTATAGGTCGCTGGCATGTCCGACAGCGTTTATCAGTGTACTTGCTCCTTTAAGTTTTCAGCTTTGCTTTGTTACTATGCGCACTACAAATCAAACGTCTCTTTCCACTCAAAGTTATACGTTGACGCGGAGACACGCGCGCCGTACTAACCGCAGCACTTGCGTCCCATGTGACATGCCCTGACGCCCAGTACGGCCACCGCCACATCAGTGCGGCAAGCGACATACGAATACGACGTAACAAATTTGTTACACGAAAATATGCAATGTCGAGAACAGGACAATCTACTGTCCCCACCGACACAATCCAGCGCGTGCTCTCGGTCACAAGCAACATGTCTTCTGCAAGAGTCGCATAGCACTGCTTGTTGCGCTGGCGTAGCTCTGGCCTGCAGCGAGTGCTGGGACGTTGCTGGAGGCCGGTAGCGCAAAATATCACATTAGCTATGCTTTGGAGCTGGAAAAAGATCTAGATAAAGATAAATAAAGACTGGGACAGAAGCAACAGCTGCTTTTCGTTGGGATGCTGAGTAATAATAGCAATTGTAGGAAGCTGACATATCACATCTCTTCAAATGAAGAGTCTTTAGACAGCTGTTTGGTAGCTAAACTTTCAATTCTGAATCCATCAAATAAATTCTACAACTTTGTGAACAATGACGGCTTCTCACAACTTTTGGAGTACATTGCATAGCCGCCCGTTCTCCATATTTGACTCCATTACAGTAGACTCTTTCCTTCAGAGAACGAAGCCTTTACGAACGTGTGGTTACTCTACAAATCTCACCACTTTGCCGGCCCTCGTACACAACATCAGCAATGAAAGAGTCAGCTGCCTCGTAAGAAACTAATTCGTGTACTGCAAAAGATTGCCGGAAGATGTCGTTGTTATTGACGAATGATAAAATAAAATTAAGTAATGGATATAATCTTCAGAAGTTAATTATCGAGCAACTCCTTTAACACTAGTCTGTCTCAGAAATATATCTCTTTTTTGATTCGACAAGAGATGTCCGATACTCTTCACCTACTCACTATATCGTAGAGCAGTATCGTATAGCAGTGAAAAGTACAACACTATAACATCTGCTGCCTAATGCTACCCACCCTGCGATGTACATGTAGCAGACGATCTTTTACAACGTGGTCTCAAGGCTCAGGAACTTTAGAGCTCCTTGTCGTACAGGCGAATGTTGTGTCAGGCGCCTGCAGGCTGCTCTTGTTGCATGGGTCAGGTGCAAGCAGGCCGCTCTTGTTTTGTCCGGTGCCTGCAGGCCCCTCTTGTTGTGTCAGGCGCCTGCAGGCCCCTCATGTTTTGTCAGGCGGATGCAGGCCGCATCTTGCAGTGGGCTCTTGTTCTGACAGGCGCTCGCAGGCCGCATCTTTGTCTGTGCCTCAAGAGCGACTCTTAAATTGCCTGGTGCTCCAATTGCACACAACTCTATAGGGCAAAAGTTCCGCTTCTAATTTCAAGTGCGTCATTTTGCATGGCATAATTTGTACAATGCCAGCCGAGGCTCGGTTTTGATCAGCGACTCGACGCACTTTGCTGCACATCAAACAGTCAGACTTTCCCTGCATTAGACTTGAGTTTGCTCAGTTGAGGACACTTTCAGAAGTACATGCAGTGAATAAATTATTTGTTACATTGTCCCAGAGACTTGAATTTACTTTTGTTCACTGAATTCTTTTGATTTGAAGGAAAGCGTGATTAGTAAAATCGCTAGAGTTAATGAGCATGCGAGCATTGCACACACATACATTTGACTGGTGGAGCTCGTCAGATGACAAGGAATATGGCGACTGCTTAAGTGAGATCTGCGCTGCATTACAAGCCTAGCCCACCCTGTGCAACTTGTGTTGAACTGCATGCTAGCTCAATGTCCACGCTTACGTTGAGCCTACGATTGTATAGTGTGGCTCAAGTATTTGAATGGTTTCAACGATGTACCTACAACGGGACTCTTTGAAAGATACGTTAATGATCGCCTGCGAAACAACGGTCAAAATCTTAAGCATAAAGCTCGAAGAACGACCTTAAATCAGCAGTTCTTTCCGTATTTCATAGTCAGTATTTAGAATAGAATCCCTTCAAGCGTTGTTGGTGCTGAGTCAGTCAACGCGTTCAAAAATTGTCTAGACATATATTGGGAGAGACATCCTCCAAAATTAAGAACTCCTCCACCTCCACGAGTCGCAGACTATAAAATGCCAAAGCTTCCGAGGCCACCTTAAGACCTCTTCTTCTCTCTTCCTCTCCAACTACAGTTTGTCATCTCTAAGCTCCGAATATCAGCGGCTATTGATCGTGCTTGCGTGCATTCATGATCGTGTCTTTGGGTGAGATTCTCCCCCCCCCCCACTTTTTTCTTTTTTCCTCAGTCCTCCATATCCTACTAACATAATAGCAATTATTCAGAGAGGGCCGGGGCGTAAGTTCCGGTGTCTGTTTGGCAATGGGCCTATTGGTTCCGCCGCCTATCTAATGTAACAAACGTAATTATATAAAGAAGGGCGTTACTGTCAGTTCAATTTGTCTGAACAGCAGGATAATGAAGTGTGCCTGCAGTCTGACCTTCGACAGCGTGAAGGCCATATGAAGGCACATGGATACAAGTATGCAAACAAAGATTATCCGAAACTGAACATTTACGGTCAAATACTGGGTGTTGATGTGACGAATAACTGTACAAATTGTCCCGTGGTGTGTGAGAAACATTCATTATTGTCTTCAGCTGAGACGGATATGGACGACATGTCTGCGTTACTATTGCGTCATTGTACTGCTTGGCGTGATCTGCTAAAGAAAATCTTTGTACTTTGGTTGAAACTGCAGGAGTAGAGACATACATCATCGTACTTTGTCTCAGTAAGTTGCCGCGTTCGAATTATAGAACTATATGAGACTCCTCAGTTAGGCGAGAATGGCGTTTAAAACCAGAGGCTTACCGAATTACGCTTAAGTACGTAACAATCAGGGAACTGCTGTGCTTCTCAAACTTTACTCCTTTATTAAGTGTCATTGTACGATGGTTACTTTTAGTTTACAGATAAGCATATTACTCTACATCGGTTAGGCACATTACTGATCCGATACAATTGATTAATGTGTAGCAAAACTGATATTTGCTCGTCATTCTTCTATTTCCGGTGGCCATGTAGGTGCAGTCGTAGCCTTGCCTGTTCTATACACAACAGTAACCTCTAAGTTGACGTAATGACTGGAGTTCTGCGCCAGCGCCCTGCAGCAGCGGCGGAGGCCCAGCATCCATACGTAATATAAATAATTAATATTTTATGCCTGGTAATCTAAGATGACTTATGACTTCTCTGTAGTATCTGTGCAGTGATCTATGAGCTTCTCTGTAGTGTCATTGCGGAGATCTCTGCTTCTTCTCCTCCTCCGTAGTTTGAGTGGATCTCCAGTAGCGTTGCTCTTCACCTCTTCTGTCGCCTGGATGCGGGACCTCTGGTCAGTCCAGTGGTGTGTTTCCATACAGGCGAGGTGTGTACTGCAGCCTCGCTTGTGTCGAGATACGCTTCTGGTTTGATCTTCGCTTCTTGCACCTCTTCTTCATCACCACCATCACACCTCCTACTGCATCATCACCTCTACTGAAGCACTGCCTCTACTTTAATTCTGTGGCGCCCGCCCGCCCAACGTGTTGGTTTGTACGTACGTACATGTGCTGTGTCCAGCTAAACACATGCACCTGACTTGTTGACACGCTGTTTGTGTTTGGTAGCGAGTTGTGTGTTTCGTGCAATACTGCCCAAATGCCGCCCGCCTGTTAGATGAGTTCAGCTGTAACAACTGAATGTGTTGCCACCTTAGGTAGCAGAGGTATGCGGTGCAGCCCAATGGAAGACTTCAGCCGCAGGGTCTGCTACAGATACCACAGCTATCAGTGCTATCTCTTGGCTCTATAATTATGTATGTTGAAAGGTAGAAAAGGAGCTACCACAATGAGACATCTGAAATTCATTGCAATTCTAGTCATCTCTTTCATCTTTTCTCATCAGTGGCTATTTCTGAAATCTAGAGACAAGCATCAAGTTTTTTTTCTATCTCTAAAGCAATCCTCATCATTCTGCCTCTCAAAGAACTCGATAAAATATATTTCAACACTCAGTCCAAAGTTTAACCAGATCCCGCATACGTTCTGAAGTTGAATTGTGGAAGAATTATCGTAACAAACGATTCAGTATCTCTGAGTATAAAACTAAAATTTCCATAGCGAATGACCAACTATTGAATAAAAACATTATTAAATAAAGCAAATTTCTCAATAAATTAATTATTGCTACAGCTCCGTGCCTCATATTTGAGAATCTGAGAACAATATGGTAAGAGACAAGTACTAGTTGGTCTGTTGTGCTATTACGCGCATATGCTTATTTGCAGTAATATGCTGCACAACGCTGATGACTCCAAACGAACACCTCCATGTTATCAATAAGCAGGACACCAGCACTGACGAAGCTCGTCCAACAAGCGCTGTCTTCCCAATGAACTATATAGCTTTCCAGCCCCACAATATAGGCTCTAATAACCACAACACTCTCTGTTAGTCCTCAGCTATGGTATTGTTAAGCAAGATATATACCACCTATTGTCAGAATTACAATTGCTGCTCTAGGCTTCACTCTGCCGTAGTTACTTGTATGTTAGTAGTTCGCACTTAATTTCAGATACAAGCTTTGTCTGCAACAACTTTTATGTGCATGCTCTCTAATTTCTCTCCAGTATTGATATTAATAGAACTTTGTGAATCAGTTCCTTCCAATGTTTTCAGAAAACAGTTACATAAGCAGCTGAAATCACTGTAGTCTATGCCAGCCGCAATATTCGGAAAGACAATACACTCAATAACTAGAGCACTCTGACAGCGCATACTTCCGCTAAGCGAGGCAACGGTAGCAAAAAGTTCAAATTGGCTCTGAAACCACGATTTTCTTCGTATCAACTCCAAAATCTAATCATTTGTGCCTTTCAATAGTAATAACAGCTTGTGCAATTTTCTTGAAGATCCGTTCATAACTTTTTGAGTTATGCTGCTAACTAACGTTATGACAAACATGAGTCAAATTTACAAACAAAAGAACCTATCTGCACCAAAATATAATTACTTATGTCTTTTAACATTACTAACAACCCTTATAAATTTCATAAAGATCCTTTCATTAATTTTGGAGTTATTGTGCTAACAAGGATAAAATTAAAAACAGTGACTAACAAACGTACGAAAAAACGGATCATCACAAAAATATGGTCATTTACTCTTTGTAATATACCTAACAACTCATATGAATTTCATAAAAATCCGCCCATAGCTTTTTGAGTTATGGCATTGAGAAAAATGAGGCAGACAAACAAACAAACGGATGGACGGATCTTCCTAACATACCTAATAATCGCTGTAATTTTCATCAAAATCCGCCCATAACTTTTTGAGTTATCTTGGTGACAGGCAAACACACAAAGAGACATACAGACAAACCTGACGAAAACATAACCTCCTTGGCAGAGGTAATTAGGACTTGTCTATAGAATACCCGTTTATAAATTAGTTGCCACAGAACGATAAAAGAGAACCTCTATTCCCTGACCAGTTCAGTATCAAGAGCTCTGCATCGGCTGTGCGTCAGCTGTACCTGTACTCAGTAGAGCAGCTGTACCTCAGCCAACACAGTCATGAGCTGTACAGTACTGCAGTGGCTCATGCAGAGGCACCATATGCATTCGCCTAATGCGAGTATGCTTGGGCAGCTCACTCGGCACCCTGATATATATTTAAAAATTCTGTAGCATAGATACGGTAGCGTAAACGATATGTGAGCTGCGTATCCTCCTGCAGCCCGCCGTACGGAAATGATGGCACTGAACATTTGCCCCATGCACCAGTCGACCAGCAAGTGAGTTCGCAATAACAAAAAGTCAGTTTCTGTTCTAGGGAGATTTGCTGGCTATACAGAACTGACCAACAACTTGAGCTGTTTACTAAACTCTACGCAATATTGTTACCTCCGCCAAGGAGGTTTTGCTTTAATCGAGTTTGTCTCTTGGTATGTCTGTCAGTCAGTCTTTCTGTCTGTCGGTCACCAAGATAACTCAAAAAGTTATAAACGAATTTTACGAAATTTACTGGGATTACTAGGTATGTTAGGAGGAACAAATGATTAACTTTTGGTGAAGATCCGTTCAACCGTTTGTTTGTTTGTTTATTTGATTGCCTGTTTTTTCTTAGTAGCATAACTCAAAAAGTTATGAACGAATTTTCATGAAGTTTTGCAGGAATTATTAGGGATGTTACTAGGAGCAAATGACTATATTTTGCGTCGATCTACTTGTCTGTGTATTTATTTGTTTGTCTCTATGTTTGTTTTAAAGTTTGTCAGTAACGTTATTCAAAAAGTTATGAACAGATCTTCATAAAAATTGTCAGAATTGTTTTATATGTAACACATATGACCAAATCTTACTGATGATGTGTTAGTGCGTCTGCGCTTGGCTAATGTTTGTCAAAACGTTTGTCATGAACATAACTCAAAAAGTTAAGGACAGATATTCGTGAATTTTGTAGGAATTATTAGAGATGTAAGATGGCACAAACGACCAAATTTTAGCGATGACCGGTTATTCCGGTTGTGCCCTTGACTAATCGTTTCTTGGTGTTTGTCAGGACATAACTGCAGAGTTAATTACGGGTCTTCAGGAAAATTATAATCTGTTATTACTCTCAAGCGGCACAACTGACCAAATTTTGGCATTGATAAAAATTGCATCCTGGTTTCAGGACCCATTTAATTGTTTCGTTAACATTGCCTCATTTGGCGGAGGTTTGTGTTCTCAGGGTGCTCTAGTATTGTAATTGAAGGCATTGCATGGCTGAGCTCCGTTGCTTACTAAAGTGCTCCAGTGTTAAGGAGTTACAGCGGTTTCTCACTTTTCTGAAGCCATAGCCATAAAACTTCAGCTGGAACAGCTATCACCAGTGAAGGTCCGCCTTTGCTAATCCACTGATGTGTCCAAATTATACTCAGAAGCTCAAGCAAAAGCTGCTAAGCGGCTGCAGACATTGTGTCAATTGGAGAGCTAGAATACGACTTGTCAAAAGGTAGCCAAATTATCAACGTCTCTCCTCCAAATGTTATGAAATTTTGAGATTAACTGCGTCGCTTAAAGTATATATGTAATACGTGACCTCGCGAAATGCTCAATATAATTTTTTATTATAGTTAAATTTCAGATTACAATGTGTGTTTCTCTGCTTAAACGTTAAGTCAGTAGCTCTTCGGTTGCTAAATTACAATATTACAATTTTTATGTACTCAAGGCGGCAATATCCTTATTCTTTAGTTGCCATTGTAACTCAGACCAAACCTTGTCAAAACTCGCAGGCTCTAATGTATACTTTCACCAGTGTGTCGCGTATATAGTAACATATGTGTTGTTCACTCAGGGTAACTATTTGGCGCATACATCTGCTAAATATATATATGTATATATATATATATATATATATATATCAGCCACGGCAATATTGCCTCTGCTGCCTATAGTGTTGACTGCAATGTTGGCAGGGCGAGAGTGTTGCCATATCTTAGGACGGATAACCTCACAGTCCAATCGATATATGCGTTCAGATGTCCAGCGGCAGTGAATATTGCGCACGCTGCTAAGCTGATCCCCTGCAAGCTGGTACGTGCTCTACAGAGCCTATAGAAACAGATCATTTCCATCCTATGTTATGGGGAGTGGCGTTCTCATTGCGGGTGCACACTAACGCAAAAGTTGCCGAGTTACTCAACTTTTTACTTGGGAGGCCACGTGGCCGCGACAACAACTTGCAACGTTGGAATGTTACGCTAAATTTATACGTCATTGCAATTTCGGAATTAGGTTTACCGTACTCAAAGCTTGACCATTGCCGCTTGTACTCTCGTACATACTAAAAAAATGGCACGTATTTTAGATGTTTATCTTAATGGTAGAGCCCCGTCCAGGACAAACCTCGTTCGTGACACCGTAATCGCATGGCGAATTGTGTGTAGGACAACTTATGCGTTAGTGTGCATAATTAGAGAGAGATTTCGTAGATTATTTTTGCTATAGTGTTGTCTTAGGGATAATTTTTTTGCTGTAACAACTCAATTTTCTATTCCTACTGACAGTCTTTACCTGTTCCTTCTCTTCTTCCACGACTTGCTGTTCCCATGCGGTGGTCACTTTCTGGACACTGCGTTGATTTTGGCATCCATGACTCTTCCTGTTACCTATCTTCAAACTTTCGTGCTGTGTTTAGGGAAAGTTTAGTTACCATATAAGTATATGTGTAATCACTAGAGAGTATTCTGAGAATTTGTGACCTATTTTCATGTTTAGTGTAAGCGAGAGCGCAGCTTGTCATGTGTTTGCTGTTGCGATGCTGTCTTCTGTGTTTGTAGAGTCTAATGGGACAACGGTTGTATTTTCATTCCCAATGCTGGACAACATTCGTTTGTAAACAGCGCACTGACGACCAACAACATTCGTCTTACTTTAGTAACTGAATTGTGGAAGGCTTCAATGCATTTAATGTGGATTTCCATACGAGCATCACGTAAGAACGAGCCAATAGTAATAGGTACATATTATGACGGAATGATTTTTCTGCCGTCTCTTATCCAGCAGTACTCAGGAGTACTCAGCAACTACCTGCATTACGTCGCAATTACCATAGGCAAGCTGATGTTTAGATCCCTCATCATTACACAGTAGCAGTGCAATGATCTCCTGCTTCTCTTCCTCCACCCCATCCACCAGGGGTTGTACAGCAGCAGAAGTTCACCTCTGTTCTGTCTCCCGATCTTTCGCTCTCTCTTCCCTCACTCCTCTGAGCAAATATCTCTACTTTTTCTCATCATTAGTGGAATTTTCCTAGGCATTCAGCAAACCTGGCATTCTTCTTCATTACAGCCAACTGTAAATATCTGATGCGCGGCGAGGCCAGCGTTTTTTATTCCATTCGAAAAGCAAATGTTGTTATGCGCAGCTGCCGATGTTTTCCTAAGAAACCCGAATTCATTTTCTGGCAAGCCGCTAGACAATTCAAACAGAGCTTGTGCTTGTCTTGTTTGTTACCTCAACCCTAGAGTCAGGAACGTTCATGTAGTAATTAATGGTATTTTCCTGAGAAGCAGAACCTGCATATTGAAATTGCTACAGGCTCAAATGCTGCTGGGAGTGTTTGTTGGGACAGTCAGTTCCACTACACAGAATCCTTCCTCAACCTGTCTAGTACCACCGTCATGCTTTGCTCAAACTAGCTGGTCTCCTACATTTTATGTTAAGGGGAGTAGCGTTCCCCAAGCTAATACCAAAGTAACTTTGGTATTTGCTTTTAGGGTCTCTTTTGTTTCCTTGTCCTCGTTGCTTCCTCCATGTCTTTTGCATAACGAGGGCAACTGCCACTTGTAATTGTACACATCAGCTGTCGAAAGCGCACTCACCCTTTTTCTGACCGCTTACTGGAACACTTTGGTTCATATGCTCCCCGAGTATATATGCTTCATCTGCTTCTTGTCCCATCTTCCTATGTTTAAAATATATCAAAAAGCACTATTAGAAACTATTACAATTGCAGGTATTCTTTTACCTGTACCTGTTAATGCAGTTTGTCCTGTTTGTTCTGTGTCTTTGCTCTCCTGCATGGCCTCATAGTTATTTATATACTCCTCCAATTCTCTAGTCATTCTTTAACCTGCTTTCAAGTTTAGAAAAAATTCACTGTTTGTGTACACATTATTATCCTTTATAATTATACCTTCCTCCCAAGTCCCCCTCCCAAATCGGACGTGTGTCTAGGGACCTTTCTGTGTTGTATACAATGCAGAGCTTTTTAAACCTACGATTCCTGAACGCACTACATTTCCTGATATAATAAAACGCTTCCTATATTTATGTATCTATTTATTTCGTGTCCGCTTCTAAACGAAATAGATAGGCTAAAATAGGTCAGATTGCAGACTTCGTCATCAAGTTGGGTTTTCATGGAGATCGATGACCAGGTTGCTGATGATGACAAAAGTGAGAACCTTATCCCTTTATTATCTGAATTCATTTCTTGCTTGAAACAGTTCCTTAGATCGAAACAATGGAGATATTTCCAGCTTCTTTATTGCGGCCACGGAATCTGATTTTTATCACTTTCTCCATGCATCATAGCACTGTTTGCTCTCAGTTTACGACACATAACTTCTGTAGCCGATCATCTGAGCACAGATGAAACGATATTTTTTCACGGGGCAGCAGACACGATTAATTTTTTCGGCTTGTGTCTTCATATGACGGAGACTTTTCACTTCAAAAGAAAAAAGAACTTAGATACCGTATGTCTTATCTATCGGTAGCTAAGATACGCGACGGGAAATTAATTTAATTCAGCAATACTTTGCTGCTTGCTAATGTAAAAGTTTTTTGTTCTTCTGCTACGGTGGGGACGATTGTGCTGCTATACATGAATTGACTTAGAGGGCACTCATCTCTTATGACAATTTTTGTTGGCCTTTGTTGCGTATTCTCCAGATGCATATTCGTAACGGAAGTATGTTAAATGGAGACGGGTTTCCAAAAATTCCTCGCTGTCATTTTTGACAGTGCGGGTACTGTATATAGTTGGCTAGAAAGTCTTGCTTTGCTAGAGCAAGCCTTATAGGGCAATTTTGTTAGATTTCCAGCATTTTAAGCAAAGCAGTTGGTGTTTCTAACGCTCTCGTAACTGACAGACGGACAGAACACGTATCACTTGCTATAAGAACGACCAGTACTTAGTTATATGTTGCTGTATCTGTCTGTCCAGTTTCCATCATGTCTGTTCGTCTATTTCTTTACATCTCTCTGGCCGTTTTCTGCTCATCAGAAACATTAATAGTTTCTATAGTGTGTGTTTTATGCACGTTGTATAGATAATGGCGAAAATTCTTCGCCAACTAAAGAAAAGTTTAATTGATTTCATTTCTTGTTATTTTTTGAAAGCTCAAAGAAAATAATAAAAATAACTTACCCATGTGATGTAATCCACTCAACTCTTTCGATATAGCAAATCAGATATAAAACAGATCGATAAAAAGCATATATGCCCCATGCACAACAGAATCTCAAGTCAATGAAGATGATACAGTACAACGTTTTTTGCCATCTATTGTACGATATAGAAACACTAGTAGTAGTAAAGCCTAACTCTGCAGCGTATTTCCTTCTGTATACTTTGCGCAACAATTCCGTTAGCTCTGGACACCTCCCATGTCGACGGCATCTTCTCGCCTGCACAGCTGCTGCAAGACTCGCGCGGTCCGAAGGAGGCCGCCGAGCACCGAAGAAGAAGCACGTCCTATCCCAAATATAAGTTTGGTCGTCATTCACAACTATCGCGCAAATCCTGGACACTTTGTATGCATACATTACTGATCTCAAATATTGTTAACGACTAAACTTACCCTTGGCTTCCTATAGGCAACTCCTTCGAAGTATAACGACGAAAACTCCACTGCATTTGAATAATTTGCCTGGCGCTGCTTTGCCTTCAAAGTCCCACCAGCCCAAATTTGCCTGAAGCTGCGGCCTCCTCAGAAGTATTTAAAGTGAAGACGTTTACGCGATACTATGATTAGCGATTGAAACGGTAATTTGAGAGCTAGACTTTCCTACGACACCCTTCCTATTTCACTCCAAAACAAAGAATCTGAGAAGAGGAATATACCCTTGTAAAATGCGCTGAGTGTGGTGGCTCAGAAATGGTATGCTAGTTCTCATGGACTTCGCTTGACCTGCAGAGCTTCTGTTTATTTATTTCTGAAGGTTTGAAAATTATGCATACTGAGCGCCTGTGGTAGTCTCACTTTCAATTGATAATGACCCTTCAGGCAGCAATTTAATAATCGAGTATACTGAGCGCTGTGTGGTGGTCTCACTTTCAATTTATAACGACCCTTCAAGCAGCAATTTAATAATCTAGTATACTGAGCGCCTGTGGTAGTCTCACTTTCAATTGATAACGACCCTTCAAGCAGCAATTTAATAATCTAGTGTACTGAGCGCTGTGTGGTGGTCTCACTTTCAATTGATAACGACCCTTCAGGCAGCAATTTAATAATCGAGTGTACTGAGCGCTGTGTGGTGGTCTCACTTTCAATTGATAACGACCCTTCAAGCAGCAATTTAATAATCTAGTATACTGAGCGCCTGTGGTAGTCTCACTTTCAATTGATAA
>LQNS02278074.1:408798-420615 GCA_001587735.2 Parhyale hawaiensis
CTTAATAATACAAACAGTTCATATCCGCTACTTTTAGTGAATCGATAAGCAATATGTGTATTATCTTGCTTTTTAAACTCCATACTAATATTTTGTTTAGCGTAACTGTGTTTAGTTAGGTTTGATAGACTGTGCTTGGTTCGATCATATTACCAAAATAATTCGTTGTTTTATATTTCCAGACATAACTGATGATGGAGCTGGACTCCGAAACGTTTTCAATTATACGTATACGATGATTTAATTAACTCTTTTCTTTGCTTCTCTTTTTGTAATTGTACGCGACCTGCCAGCTTCATATAGACTTACTATGCGTCCCGTATCATTATTGGACTTGTTTGAGAGACGAAAGCCGCCGTACATAACAATTGCATAAAGCCAGTTTGGATTCAAAGCCCGATATGGAACGGAAATGGCTATATTTACGTTCAACCAGGTTATAAATCAATTCATTGACAGTGGATCTCCCATGTACCTGTGCTTTCTCGATACTAAGGCTGCATTTAACCGAGTTCACCATTACTCTCTATTCAAGTGTATGCTTGAGAGACAAATACCACTTTATATTCTTAAAACTCCAAGGCTGAAGTATTGGTTTCAACTCAGAAAGCTTTATGAAATGAGGAGCGGCACTGTCATTAGCGTTTGGTATGACCAACGGTATACGATAAGGAAGCTTACGCTCCTCAATTCTCTTTCATATCGTCATTGATAGTATCCACACCCAACTGAACGCAGCTGGAGTGGGGATACCTTATTAACAGTAATGCAGTAAATGTGATCAGTTATGCTGATGACATGGTCCTTTCTTCTCCCTATTCCAGCTGGCTGCAAAAAAAATGCTCTCAATTTTTGAGAATGAAGCCAGAAAGCTGTATTAAATAAAATTATAAAGTTATGACTGGTTGCATATACATTAAATCTAGGAGAAGTAGCCTCCCCACCGATAATGTCAATTGTCTCAATGATGTCGGTCTCATATATGTCAGTGGCTTCTGTTACCTGGTTCATAAAATCACTAATGATTTTTAAAAAGAGAGAGAGAGAAACGCGAAAGCTGCACGCAGTAGACACGTACTAATCAGGATGTTTGGTCACTGTTCGGAAGAGGTCAAACGAAAGAGGTCAATTGGCTATTTCGCAGCTATTGCTATCCCCTGTACTGTAACTCACTTTGGATGAACTTTAAGGACAAGCCAATTGGACGCCTACGTGTAGCCTATGATGAATATTTCGCCAACTCGTGGATGTACCTTGGTCAACTAGTGCAAATATGATATTTGCACAGAAGTATGCTGGCTGTCTCGAAGTCAAGACAAGGAAATACGCTCTTAGTCTCCAGATCAGGAGAGAAAAATCTCTTAACACCTTACTGAGGGTGATCCATAGTGACCCTGACTACAAGCTATTTGACATGTCCCACCCGATGGCAGCGTATACTCTTACCAAACTAGGGCAAAACAATGGGCGAAATGCAGCGTGGTATGCGTCTAATGTAAATTTGAACTTTAATGATAAAGCTGTGTCTCGTGCTTTTGTACCATCTCCCTATGTGTACCTAATACAGTCTATTTATTTATTTTCTTTAGCTATCCTTCCATCAACTCTCTAATGGTGTAATTTTCCTCCTACAATCTTATAACGGTTTATCTCAGAGAATTATTCTTATCAACATTTTTACCTTTATCCATGGTGCTGCTCTTGCAATGCTTACAAATGGTCATTAAATATTTTTATTTTTCTCACGGCTAAACAGTGAAACTTGGGTTTACCGGACTGTTTACAAACTTGGGTTTACCGCACTGTTTACAAACTTGGGTTTACAAGATTTTTCCTCCTCTTGTCCTAGAATTTTGGATACTTCAAAAATTACAATAATTGATATGGCTATAACTTTTTTCTTATCCGTTAATTCATACTCAAATTTTAGTGTTGTAAGTTATTAACAATGCTAAAGACTATTTAATGTTAGCATTTCATGTTTGCTCTGTTGATAAATCAAAAGATATATAGTTTCAAATTTTGTCCCTTAGTTTTTGGACAAAATTGTAGTTTCTGAGCATCCCTGCCATGCGCCAGGTGAGAATTTTTGACACTTCTCTGGTTCAGTGAGGAACCCCAAGCCTCACAAAATACCACACTATTTCCATATTCTTTTGACCCCGCCACTCTACTTACAAGGCATGGATAACTTTATTTTCCACGCTCTGTACCCCGCCACTGCTTGTCACGAGTGTCCCTCTTACTTTTCCTTCTTAGCTCCCTCTTCTTTTACTATGATAAACGTTACAATAACAACGACTTTATTCTGATGAATTCGCTAAATTTTTAGCTGGTTTTGGCACTATCACTCAAACATTTTGCCATGTGAGCAAACAAAAATCTGTTGAGCAAACACGTTTCGCCGCAGTGAGCATGTCGATCTCTCTGTCTCTCTCTACAGCAGCAGCAGCGAACTGCAGGGTGGGACATTACTGAACACAACTCGGGCATGAGTCTCTCTTGCATAAAATTACTGAGTTCTGTACGGTTCGGTCATACAGCGATTTAGGACATTGTTGTAGTAAAGCTATTGACGTAACGTTAGCTTTTGGGACTCGAGACTCCAACGTATTTTGAAGAAGTATATTTACTAGTTAACGTGTGAAGTTTATTCTTGTGTTATTGCTGTTTCATTATAATTTTTCCTAAAGCTAAAGCAAAGATGACCGTTCACGTAACAGATGTACGTCGTCCCCAATTTGCATTAATTAATACATTCATTTCATTACCATTATGGCTGTCCAGTACCTACTAGTAATAATATCAGAAACATTTAATTCATTTTAAGGCACCGTGATTCAGAGCTTTACGGTCTTAATATTGAATATTTATTCAATATTAATATTGAATATTTATTCAATATTAAGACCGTCAATGATGCAACCTGTGAAGCTTTAAGAACACAAGACGGCAACAAAGCCGTCACACCGAGGCACAAGCCTGTCGTTGTTATAGATATACTGTATGCTCTGGTGAGCTGCCAATAGAGGAGCTCCTTTAGCTTTAGGGAATAAGAATTTGAAAAAGATAATAAAAAATGAAGTTGGGGTGAAGACTTCCAGTAAAGCCTAAGTTCGCCGGCAGTCAGCCAGTCCACGACCACAACTACTGTAGACTGCCCTGGCGTTGCATCTCTCACACATCAGTAACTGCTGTTTTCTAATACGTTCCTCCTCCAAGTTAGGGCAAAAATGCTGTGTATCTTTTATTTTTGTGTCAGATGTGATTTGTTAACTGCAGTCAATGTAATATTGCGCATAACTTTCACTGGTGCAAATGCAATGCTGGTAAGATAATACCTCCCCGCTTTTATTTTCAGTTGTGTGATCAAGGCAAATCTTTACACAAAAACAATTAGATTTTCTCCGTGATCTATAGGGAAAATCCCATGAAACTTTTCACAGAGTTCCAGTCAGCCATAAAATTGTTTAGTCTTGTACAATTATGAGTTAACCTTCTCTGCTAACAAATCTCTCCCTGCTGACTTTTTCCCAAACTTCCTTGCAGAACTGGAGCTTTCGCTCAATCCTCATCTGTTTTATTCCCGCCAATCTTTTTACTACAATTTGCTGCTCGTAAGCCTGCTGTAGTTCGTCGATCAGTCTGCTAGCGCACAATATTTAGTTTGAGTAGCAAGTTCAATAAAGCAGTGCAGAGCTTACGTTACTTTTAATGAGGATAAACCTACGAAAGTTGTTAAAGCCTCTCTGAGTCTCCTTGGCCCTGGCGCCTCCCAGCGTTGTTAGAAGCAATGGAAGCTTAGAGCTACGCTCTACATGTGCTTGTGTTCAGGGGCAGTCTTGTATTCCATATGCTTGTGCTTACGCTCGTGGAGAGTATTGTCTACTCCATTTGCTTGTGCTTGCGCTCGTGGAGAGGCATTATCTACTCCATATGCTTGTGCTTACGTTCTATGGGAGTAAAGTTTAGTCCATATGCTTGTACTCAAGCTCAGGGGGAGTCTTGTTGACTCTATATGTTTGTGCTCTGGTTCTATGGAGTATTGTTTACTCCAAATGCTTGTGCTCACGGTCAGGGAGAGTATTGTTGACATTATATGCTTGTGCTCTTGTTCATATAGGAGTGTCGTCTACTCCATACAGTTGTACCCATGCTCGGTCGCAGTGCTCAGTCCTATAGGCCACGCTCAGGGGGAGTATGATAAGTCCTCACTCAGTGCTCAGACTTACTACTCACACTCAGTTACAGACAAGCTTGTAAGGCTCAATTCAGGCAAACTGTTGTACTGCTTTGTAGTTTTTAATCAAAGTCGCTCTTGCTCTCCAATTCCTCAGCATGGACCTCACAGCGTTGAGGGCTAGTCGCCTTCCGCTGATGTCCAAGCTGTAATAACCGAAGGGCCAGAACAGGCTACCTGCTCTAACGCTATGCACGGTATGTAGCATATTTTCTGCTTCCTCGCACCTTGAGGGCAGAGTTACTATTGTTTTCCTTTTTTCTGAAGAAACAGTGTGTGTAATATATCTGAAAAATATCTCAATGGTTATAGTTAACAGAGGTCGGCAACTCCGATTATGTTACGATGGTACGATGGCAAAATCGATGGTACGATGGCCATCACCATCGTTCTTACGATGGAGATGGCAATACAATCGGCAGCGGAACCAGAAATCGCCGATTTTCATCGTCGATGACCTACCATGCAATAACCGTCGGTAATGGCCATCGTAGGGCGTCACAATCGGCGATGGACCATCGCATTAACACATTTTAAGAATGCAAGCATCACACACCACAAACATCGAATAAAAGCAGCATTCCTTATAACCTTGGCTTGTGGGCGATTTTCAAACCAGTAACACAATTCCTAGCTGATAAAAGGTGCGAAATGTAAGGCTCAGGTTATTAATTTACATTGTTAGATCTGGGGAATGTACAGAAATAAACTTTGTAACCCCCACTTTGTTTTAATGTTACTAAAAAATGAAAGTTTCAAACTCGTAAGGCTGTTTTTCTGGAGTTTTAGCTTTATTTCATCGGCATCGGAAGTACAACCGATGACGATGCCCATCACATGCCATTGCCGATGGCATGTTCAGCCATTTCATCGGACCATTTCTTCCTCATAACACCATCGCCGATTATTATTATTAAAACTTCACGCTTGAGCTCCCACGAACAGGTATATGCAAGTTGCCACCCAATGAAGCATCTTACAACACCGGGAAGCCCAAAACGCTGCTAAAGGAAATCCAACAAAAAACCATTAACAGCTGACTTAAACGTCTGCTGGCCAATACGACCGAAAGCCGATGCCGATGGAGAAAATGGCCATCGCTGATTGCTTGATACGATGTCCAGCGGACCATCGCTATCGCCGATGGATTTTTTTTTCCGATGGCGACGATTTGTAGACCATCGCCATCGTAAAATCGGCAATGGCCATCGTGTCGGGCTCTGATAGTTAACAGCTCATACCGATTTCAGGTCAATAACTGGAGCACTCTGAAAGCGCATACCTCCGTCAAGTTAGGCAAGGGAACGAAAAATTTAAATTGGCTCTGAAACCATTTTCTTTATTTCAACACTAAAATCTAACCATATGTGCCTTTTAACAGTATTAACAGTTTCAGTAACTTTCTTGACGATCCGTTCATAACTTTTTGAATTACTCTACTAACATTCTAACAAACGTTAGTCAAACTCACCAACAGACCCACCGATCATCACCAATTTAATCATTCATGTAGTTTAACGTTACTAACAATTCATGTGAACTTCATAAGAATTCGTCCATAACTCGTACCTAACAATCCCTGTAAATTTCGTTCAAATCCGTTCATAAATTTTTGAGTTACCTTGGTGGCAGAGAGACAGACAAACTGGCAGACAGACATATAGACAGACATACAAACTCGACAAAAACATAACCTCCACGGCGGAGGTAATGATACGCATCGGTAACTACGACACGTCGCTCTGTGCAGCCACAGTCGCCTCCTTCTGCAGATGCGAAGCAAAGCAGGAATTGCAGATTTGAAACCGCGACGCCCTGCTTACCTCCCTCACGCTACAAGAGCACCAGACTCCCTCCGAGCGGCGGTTCAGTCCACTGCATACAAAAGTAGTAGTAGTAGTAGAGATCTTACTAGCGCCTCAGTGGCACACTGCCTATAGCGAGCCGAGAATACAAAGGTAGAAATCGCATCCAATGTATTCGGTCATCCGCACCCAGCCTCCTCTCCTCACACGATACCATACAGTCGAGACATACAGTCACGTGTGCACTCTTTCACGCGGACGTCCACGCGCATGTTCTCTCCGTCACACGAACACGCCTTCACACGGCCGTCCACTCGTATGTTCTCTCCGTCACGTGAACACGCCTTCACAGGGCCGTCCACTCGTATGTTCTCTCCGTCACACGAACACGCCTTCACACGGCCGTCCACTCGTATGTTCTCTCCGTCACGTGAACACGCCTTCACACGGCTGTTCACTCGTATGTTCTCTCCGTCACATGAACACGCCTTCACACGGCCGTCCACTCGTATGTTCTCTCCGTCACACGAACACGCCTTCACACGGCCGTCCACTCGTATGTTCTCTCCGTCACACGAACACGCCTTCACACGGCTGTCCACGCGCATGTTCTCTCCGTCACACGAACACGCCTTCACACGGCCGTCCACTCGTATGTTCTCTCCGTCACGTGAACACGCCTCCACACGGCTGTCCACGCGCATGTTCTCTCCGTCACGTGAACACGCCTCCACACGGCTGTCCACGCGCATGTTCTCTCCGTCACGTGAACACGCCTCCACACGGCTGTCCACTCGTATGTTCTCTCCGTCACACGAACACTCCTTCACACGGCCGTCCACTCGTATGTTCTCTCCGTCACACGAACACGCCTTCACACGGCTGTCCACGCGCATGTTCTCTCCGTCACACGAACACTCCTTCACACGGCCTTCACACGCCATGTTCCCAACAACTGCTACCTTCGAGTTTGCGCAAACGAAGTAACCTCCGCCACCCATTGCTCTCCTTTATTTCAAACACGGTAAAGTTTATTTAACCTTTTCAAAGAGAAAGATAAATACCGTGAAAGCCGTACAGTTATAAAGCATCACTCAGAATATTCGATTAGACACAAACTGTTATGCTGCAGCTCAATAAAAAATTCATGTGCCCTCAGAACATGTCGCCGTCGTGTTTGGCTGCTCGTAATACCATTGCCTCCAGCAACTCCTCAGGTGCGGTATATTCTCTGAACGTACGTTCATTTTTGCTTGTCACAAACGTGTTAATGTCGCGATAATTGCAGCGAATATAAAAATATGAGTAAATGAGAGGTACATTTTGAGTTAGCGGCGCCTCTATGCAGCGGTCGAAATGAAACCGGCGCTGCGACGGCACTTTTTCCTCTTCATTAGGTTTTGCGCGAGCTCCATAATCCCACAGGGGAGCCCAGGTGCCTGCGTTCCTTCATTAGACCGAGTTTTTCTTCCCAAGAGCTTTGGAGTGACTCACTCCTGAACAATACCTTTTAATTAAGTGCCCTAGTCGTGTTGTTTAGTGCTAAACAATAGTTCAATCCGAAGTCAAAGATAATCCGTGCATCATTGGAACGTTTGCGACAGCTTCATCTGACCATTGCTATTCGTAGCAGAATCATTAAGTTGGTCCATTGTTCTACGAGGATTTAATTCCGCGTTGAAGTTACGGGGCACAGGCTACTCGAGAGACCTGCTGTTAGCGGCGTATGAAGCACTCTTGGTTATTGGTTTGATCTCCTCCATATTCTGCCGTGACTTCACTCAATCTTCAGTTGCTGGCACCGATAGAAAAGGACTAACCCTAATGACGTGCCCTGACTTATAATATACAAACACATGGGGCAGCAAATGACCTCAAGGGCTCCTTCAAACAGCAAATCCCCCGCTGATGATGCGGATTACCCTGCTGCACTATAGAGTTTTTGGAATTGCTCTTACATTTTACACTATACTACATGCACTGAGTTCATCATGTGTAGCTGGCTATTGATGTTGGAATACACATCATGCTTATGCAAGATTTACCTGCACGTCGGCGCTATGTTGGGAATATCAACAGTACTCTGCTGCACTAACTTATGAGCTGCTTCAGAACGGGGCGATATGAAGGGCAAAGGTAACGCAGGGTTAAATTGTTCTCTATCATCACAGAAGCATTCCGTTACTGGCGTCCCAATAAGTTGGAAATCTCCGCCAGACCTCCACCACTTGGCAGCGCCCGCGCGCGCGTTCCGTGCGCTATAAGCGCCCGACGGAGACCGAGCGCCGGAGTGCTGCCTGCATGCGAGCACTAAGCAATAACATTGCAGCACTGCACTCCCTTTTGTTGCTCTGTGATCACCACCAGATCAATGTAGAGAGACGCCCATTGTTCGCCTAACGTAACGCGAGTGTTATCAGACGCCGCGTATCTACACAGCATCACACACACACACTCTCCACACAACTGCTTTACAACACTTGCTGCCCTCCTTCTCAATGCTATTGTGGCGCTGCTTTATATAACGCCTGCTGCTCTGCTGCTCCTATTATTAGTTGCTGTTTTAGAGCAAGTGTGGGGACACGCAGGCAGTGTTGTGGCTTCCTGTGCTCTGTAGTGCTTTACAGTAAACTACTGTGTAGATATTGGACGACAGAGTGGTCTATCATATATATACCTATATACAAGCATCACATACAAAGGAAATTTAAAACAGCGCTCTATCAACTGAGAATGCGCTCATCTGAAAATAATAGTTACTTATGGGAGGCTGAAGACAACTGTTGTCATAAAGTAAAACTTATGTAATCTTCACCGTCGGTATTAGCGAACTTCACAATAAAGAGACACAAACTGGTATTTTTACCTATAGTCACACGATAGGCAAGTTGACTTACACCTTAACTCCAATAAGACAGTCCAACATCCTTGACCAACACGGGTGTATGACACATTCTGACAATTTCACCCGCGTACGACCTAGAAAATACATAGGTGAGAATTCCCATGCGGTACTTCGCACAATCACAGTACACAATGCAATTAGTTGTTAAACCTGATGCACTACAGTACCAGACAGAAACAACTCAGAGACCGGAGCGGGTTGAACCCGGGGTTCCAGCTCCCACCTTATAGTGACCCAGTGCCGTACCCACGCTAAAACCCCCATATTATGATAATCGTGGATCATTCGGCCGCTCCTATTGCACAATACATGCTACATCCGATCCAGCACATCAACAGGTTTGTACGTTTAGTTTCATCTCGACAGAATTTGCAACACTGAAGGGTAGCTCAGCCTCGGATTCACCCACAGAGGAAACACAAGCCAATATAACGTACGATATAATTATCACCAGCGAACGAAGTGAGAGATGTGGTAATGTTTTCGTTGAAGATTTAAGCATATTTGTATGAATATTAGTATATGCATGTTTTTTGTATATATAGATATATGTATTTGTCTGTCCACCTCATAAGTGGTCGAAGGAGTTGACCAATCTTCATAATTTTCTCTAGGGAGTTTGCGGGATTGACCTAGATGTGACCCATGCCAAAAAACTAGTCTTAGCTGGCCACAAAAAATTATGGCGTTAAATTTCCTCCACCGCGGCGAATTTGCTTCCACCGCGGCAGATCGTCTGGAGAACGGGGCGTTTTATTTTTCCTATGTTATTATTGAAGAGCTAATCTCTGGGAAGGAATAGGGCTGTGCCCTAGCCTCCTTCGTAAAAATGATTTCGTTGAATTTGCCCCTACGGCGAGTGATGGTCTCAGGCCACCGAGGTGTTCTAGTTTACAGTAAGTCTCTATACATGGTCTTTATATCTAATTTTAAATGCAAAGTGAGACATTTCCTCCTTCAGATATTCTGGCAAATCGTTATAGCATTTGACACTGTGGTAAATCGTGGAGCGCTTTTGCACTTCGAGCCATATGACCTGTACATTAAATTTATGGTCACGCGTATTATATTCGTGAACAGGTATAAGTGCTTTGTAATGCTGTTCAAATGAAGTATAACCGTTGTACATAGCACTCCGTAGGAATTTTCAGAGGAAATAATGATACATAGAGCCTAGCATTCAGTTCACCTTAAGCTACTGCAGCAGGGTTGGTGCTAATTAATTCACTTGTGGCAAATGGGTAAATGCATACAGTGGGGTGAGCGTTCCAGCGTACCACATTACGTAACGCATTATGTCATAGCATTAGTTCCATTCAATTATAATAATTATAATACAATTTTATCAGGTATTCATGAGACGCAAGAGACAATTATAATAATTATTATACAATTTTATCAGGTATTCATGAGACGCAAGCGACATCACATGGGACAAAACGTGAGGAGCAGCTCGTCACTATAGAGTTAAATTAAAAACAGAGACAGCCTTATTCTGTCAATACTGCATTGCGGCCCATTGTTTGCCCTTTGCCTGGTAAAGGGTTCTTTTTAAAACTGAAATGAAAACAGTTAAAATTCCTAAAGTACAGCCAGAAAAATCCTTGTTGCGATAACTTTATACTTACCTTCTATAAAGGTACTTCTAATCTGATTCCGGTTTAGACTTACCTCTTTATAGGTAAATATAAACTTACCTTGGCAGAAATTTCTCCGAGTGTAAACAGGATTAGTATCACAATGAAAAAGTCTCATCATTAAAATTTGAATTATATAATATTATAATTTTGGGATCAGTTGAGCATATTATTCCAAGCCTTTACCCGGTGTCAATTTATTTGCGATGAGCTCATTGCATGAGAGCCTTGGCCGGTCTGCCAGAGCGCACAGCACGCCTACCAAATTAGGGTTCACAGGCAGCGGCAGCCGGCAGGAGGTGCAGCAGCAGCTGCTCCCTGCTATACTCACCCATTAGAGGAGGAGCTGTCAGTGGACTCATTCTGATGTCTTCACTTAGCCTCTCAACACAGAGAAAGTACGATGGCCCTGTATTGACCCTAGATGTTGTAGCGACCAGCGTAAGTCTCCTCATTAGCCCGGAATAAAATCTTTTACACTCTTCGTAGTAGAATTTCTGTTCCCGGCAGCACTCCAGTAAGGCAGCCTTCCCTGGCCATGCAGCTCCTTACATTATGCCTATCTTACCTGATGGTCACTGTTTAGTTATTTTAAGACAACGCCAGGAATATCGTCTTTCTACATCTCACTTTGAGGAAGGCAGCATGCAGTTTCATGGCCTACATCAGTAATAGTTGGCGTTTCTTGGAAAACTATTAATTTTTCACTAACCTTCCCATTCGTCTTACTTTCATTTCCTAACATTTACATGTAACTTTCTTGAATGTGAACTCATCGAATAACTGTTTTCCTTGCAACTGGTAGCTCCATAAACATTGTAATGTCCACAGCTCTGCCACACCGGGCAGTCATGACAGTCCCGTACAACCTCATTCCCATCACTGAGGGGCATGTCGATATCTCAACTTCCTCTACTAGCAGATCTACTTCCACTGAAGAACACGGCGCATAATAACCTCGCGTTCATACTCCATCACCACCATCAGCACCACCTCTACAAGCTCTATTTCCACTGAAGAACACGGCGCATAATAACCTCGCGTTCATACTCCATCACCACCATCAGCACCACCTCTACAAGCTCTACTTCCACTGAAGAACACGGCGCATAATAACCTCGCGTTCATACTCCATCACCACCATCAGCACCACCTCTACAAGCTCTACTTCCTCTGAAGAACACGGCGCATAATAACCTCGCGTTCATACTCCATCACCACCATCAGCAC
>LQNS02278074.1:557522-573810 GCA_001587735.2 Parhyale hawaiensis
TTTTACAGCAGAGGTTCTCAACTTTTTTCATTGCAATATTGCCAAGCAAATTGTTCACTTGTTCTTTATTGGAGCTAATTTGACTTGTTCTTTCATTTTGGGGACCTCAAACTCAAGCGCAATTTTTTTCTTCTTCTATTAATGTCTTTAATTCGATCCAATGTGATGAATGGAACACTGATGATCCCGGCAAGCAGACACGCATACTGAAGTCACACGCTGGTGTAGCTACTATGGGTTCGATGCCAAGCCTTGACATACGTACTCTTACGACGCTGGCTGCACTGACTCAGCCGACTGGGTATGCACAGCTGCCGTGGGGGTACTTACCTTCCTCAGAGATGAGGTGGACAGGGGAGGGGGGTAGTTGTTTAACCTTCCGTCCATGACGCCATACTTCTGATTGACCCTTGGTCGACTGCAGCCATACTATTCCTCTGGGACCAGTTGGCTTATACCTGCAGCACAAACCAGTGCGTGTGCGCTTCTCAGTTGAGGGTACGGTAAAGTTGACTTTACTTTTACATTTACCTTTAAATTGGATCGGATAATTTCGCTGAACCAAAAACGCAAACGGAAGACACTCAACCAGAGCTGAGAATACCGAATGCAATTCGATATTTCGGTAGTACCGGCGGTATTTTCATCTACCGAAATACCGAATCTTTTCTGAATCTTCTACCGATACCAAATGGATATATCGAATGAACTTTTTCGGTACTTCAGAATTTTCCGGACTGACAAAAGAAGCTTCTTAGCCCTCTATGACCCATTGTCCTTCCTGGATGATATTAGGAAAATTCCATTCATTTTCGTTCAGTTGAGCTTTTTCACGCTGTATTGCACTCTGTTGAAGAGAGGAGATGCTGCGCTGTAGAATTGGACGTAGTGTGTCATAATGTTTCGCTCACTCAAGTGTCACGTTATTCCGAACTTATTGCAGCGTTAACTGCCAGTAAGTGATTACACCCTCCTCATATTTCTGTTAATTTCTTTGCTAATCACAAATACAGAGTGCCACAAGAATTCATGCAGGTGTAAAAACGTTTCAGCATTCCTTTGAAGAAAACTTATATAGAAAGCTTTGTTTTATGAAGGGATACAAGTAAGTTTTCCAGTGTCTTTCGTGTAATACAGTGGGCTGTTTCACCAAAACTTTCATGTAAACAATGGATCCACCAAGATTCTATAATACCTCGCCCACATGCCGCATTGCAGGAGTTGTTGCTAAAGAAACAGCTAGGTGCCAATGATAATGTTGAAGATGCTTCTATTACAATTGAACTAGGTGAGTCTATTATGAAGTTCATTTATCGTGATTTATGAATTTATTATTTTATATAAATAAGAATGAGGAGAGCATTAGCACATTTTCTGAGGAGTTCTGGAACATTCTTGCAGATTTATTCTGTTGAAACTAATGTTACCTCTTCTTGCAGAATAATTTTACTCTCAAAGCTTCAATATTGTGTTTACCATTGTTTGCACATTTCAAACATTATAAAGTTTATTTATGAATTATCATTACACATAAATAACTATAAGCGATGCATTCGTGCGTTTCTGATAAATTCTGGAACATTATTGCAGATTGCATCACCCTAATGCATATTTATATGAGTTTTTTCTAAGTCTACATGCCCGGTGGGCATGTTTCCTCTGTTTTCTAAGTAGCTTGCTGGCGTTCTTGTCCCTAAGCTAGCAGTGATCTTTCAGCGCCTGATACGGTTAGGAAATTTTCTCCGGTGTTGGCATACTGGGAATATTACTCCCATTCCCGAGGATTCAGTGTCGCCCTATATCGCCAACTACCGGCTCATTACGCTGACGCTCGTTTTATTGAAAGAGTTCGAGAAATTGGTCGCTTGTACGCTTGGTCGTTTTAATGAGGTTATGGGTTTGCTGCCTGCTGGTCAGTTTGCGTATAGAACTGGTTTGGGTTGTTGTGACGCCTTGTTGTCGGTGCCACACCATTTACAGTCTGCGCTTTATTATCGGTCTGAGGCACGCCTTGTACAGTTGGACTTTAGCTCGGCGTTTGACAGGGTCAATTAACCACAGTGGTCTATTGTACAAGCTGGAGTCGGTTCGTGTGGGTGGTAAAGTTCTGTCAATCATACGTGATTTTGTTTCTAAGCGAACGCAGAGTGTGTCGGTCGACAGCATTTTGAGTGCCTCAGTCACGGTGGAGTCTGGCGTCCCTCAGGGTAGCGTGCTTGTTGTTCTTTCTGTATATTAGTGACATGTTCTTTTCGCTGGAAAACACAATGATCAACTATGCCGATGATTCCACTTTGAAAGCAGTGATACCTGCTCCCCGCATGCGTAACACTGCCGCCCAGTCTCTGAATAGGAACTTGTCACTCATTAGTGCATTGTGCTAGGCGCCTGGAGTATGAAGCTGAGTTCCGGTAAAATCAAGTCAATGATTGTCAGTCGGTTTCGGACACTTGTACCGCAGCATCCACATCTGGAGATAGACGACACTTTGCTTCATGGGTCTAGCTCCTTGGAGATTCTTGGTATTGTTTTTGATGAGAAGCTTACTTTCAGCCGATTACGAGACGGCGGTGCCACATGTGCTTCCAGCAAGATTGGGCTCCTGCGTAAGGTGAATTCTGTGTTTGGTGACAGTGTGGTTGTCCGAAGATGCTTTTATGCTTTTTTGCTGCCTGTGTTAGAGTATTGCTCACCAGTTTTGGCTTCAGCAGCTGACAGTCACTTACGTCTGTTGGACTGACTTGTTAATTCGGCCAGCAGGCTGTGCGCAGATTATGATCTGGTTGACTGTCCCACAGGAGAGGGGGTGGCATAACTCGGTATGTTTTATAAGGTGTACAATAATGAGAGGCATTGGTTGTATTCTTCTGTCCCGGCCCCCAAAGTCTCTAGGAAAATTACTCGCGCTGCGGTCAGTGCGCACTCTTTCACGTCGGAGAATGTTAGGTGCCGAACAAATCAAATCGGTCTGTGCTTAGTAACCTGGTCTGTTAGGGTTTGGAACTCATTGCCGGCATCGGCTTTCGGTCGTGTTGGCCTACAGGCGTTTAAGTCAGCTGTAAATGGCTTTCTGTTGGATTTCCTTTAGCAGCATTTCGGGCTTCCCGGTGTTGCAAAGTGCTTCATTTGGGTTATGCTTCCTGTCCGCGGGGGCCTGGGCCCGATGTTTCAATAATAATACCGAACATATACCATACCGAATATACACATACCGAAAAAATAGCGAATCATTCGGTATTTTTTTAGAAAAATACCGAAATACCGAACCAAATGACCCGTTAATTAAGTACCGAATGCCGATACGACGGTACAGAAAAAATACCACATCCCAGCTCTGCACTCAAGATGTAGTTGGCAGCAGGGCAGGTGTCTCATGCGCGAGACCTCCCGCCTTCCGCCCAATATCTGCAAGTGCACCAGGCCCATGGGACTGCGTGCCTGCTCTCTCTTCCTCTCTCTCTCTCTCTTCACATTTTTTTTCAGTGGCCCAAGCAATTTGGTTTAATTAAAACTTAATGATGTAACAAACTCCAACTGTAGGATATGAGCGCGGCAGTGGGTGGCACACGCAAATGAAGTTTGGTGAAATGACTTGTGCCAGCACATGGCCGGCTGTGGCAGCTAGCTTTTGTGTGATACACGTTTGTGCCAGCACATGGCCGGCTGTGGCAGCTAGCTTTTGTGTGATACATGCTTGTGCCAGCACATGGCCGGCTGTGGCAGCTAGCTTTTNTAGCTTTTGTGTGATACATGTTTGTGCCAGCACATGGCCGGCTGTGGCAGCTAGCTTTTGTGTGATACATGTTTGTGCCAGCACATGGCCGGCTGTGGCAGCTAGCTTTTGTGTGATACACGTTTGTGCCAGCACGTGGCCGGCTGTGGCAGCTAGCTTTTGTGTTATACATGCTTGTGCCAGCACAAGCCTATGACTAGGAAAGCTTTAAAATATTCGACATGAGAATAATAACCTTCACTATTACAATAAAATAATATTAAATCGAGTCTGTGGTTATTTTACTTGTATTCTGTTCCTTGTTACCTTTTTTATAACTCAAACTGACATGTACACGCTAACAGTTGTTGTTGTTGTTATGCTGTCTAAGTGGAAGTGTTGTAAGGCACGAAGTGGCTATTCTGCGGTGATAGCTAGTTGTCGACGTACCTAAATATGAACACTTTCACAGCAGGGCCTACTCTGAATATGGGTTCTGCTCATTCTTCTTTTACCCTCATTATTGGCAGTCTAAGTTCCTGTTTATGTAGCAAATGCGTTGTGTCCTTGTGCATTGTACTATATCTAACTAACTGCGTCATGTATTCATGTAGCAGCCATCATAAAATTATGCTATTAATCCAGCGATCATAATATGTATTGGAACATGCATACGACCAAGTGAAGGTAGCTTATGCTGAGTATTGTCAGAAGATTTTAATGTTGACAGTTTTAGGCAATTCGCCCACCTGAAGTGAGCGCCAGATGAAATCCTAGTCTACATATGTTATATTATATACTGTAGTTAGACATGTAAGAGTGACTTGTATTAGTTTTACTTATTGACATTCCTTGGCTTTAGCGTCCCACAAGTAAGCAATACTTTTAGATGGGCGTGTTCTCAATTTTAGCACGACAGTTTTAAAATTGCGTTGTATATGTTTGAGAATAAATAAAGGTGCAAAGGTGTACTGATGATCTTTAAATATTTGCATTATACTGCTTCTTTGATGTTAAATGGACGTGTAGTTTTACTTAATAGCCAGGGAAAGTATAAAGGGTAACTATATATGCATATAAAAACTTTGAAATTATGTCGCACTCAAAAATGAACATTGCAACTCAGCGTTGGACACCCCCCCCCCTCGCCTCGTCTCGTAGCGAAAGCTTTTTAGTGGCACAATATCTATAATGTAATAAAGACCGATGTGTAGTTATCTGTTTGTTTATTTATAGGTTTATCCACTGTCTGTCACGCTTTACCACAACAGATAGGCGGAAGTTAGCCCAGGTTGGAGTCTCCGGTTGTCCTCTCAAGCTCCATTGAAAGTGATAGGCAGAAAATAGGCCGGGTTACAGAAGATGGCAAACGTATCTTAATCACTGACAGTTGAAATTCCAACAATGAAGACATCGCCGGCTTAGCCTGATTTGTACGACTATTAGCTTCTCCATATATCGAATCTACGGCAAAGTATCGGGCGACCTTATGTCTCCATGCACTTCTTGCAGTGCCGAAGTTGCAATCGTAGCCCTGAAGATATCTGAATCTTCCATTGGCACTCTCATGCTTCTTGATTCGTAGTTTCTTCCCACAGATGATTTCGTTGCTTCAGCTATTCTCCTAAATTTAATTTAATGGTAGATGCAACAGCTTTCGCTAAGCAAAAACCATTGGACCTGTATACGCTAGCCTACCGTATCCACAATACCGAATCTGAGCTATTACTTTGAGCGTTGCTGATCAGTCTGCAATAAGCCATGTATTTTCTCCATTTCAGAGAAAAAAAGTTTCGATACTGAGCGGCTGCGAAGCCGTAAACGCTCATCTAAGGGTGCTTAGGTTAGCAGTTGACGAATGTATGATCAATGAAGGTCATCACATATTCTTCGCTGTCATTTTATGACAGCGCGGGCCATCTAGTTGGGACAATAGACAGCTTGTTATTGGTTTAACATAACGCTTTCTACTGGTACAATATTACGATAGCAGCGAACATTTTTAGTTCAATGTAAAGCATTTTATTGGTACAATATTGAGACAATACAGAGCTTTTCTTGTTTTTACATAAAACTTTTTATTGCTATAATGTTTATATAATATATAGCTCTTTTAGTGCCCTTTAGTGTCTAACTCGAGAGTAGGAAAGAGATCTACCCGATGTTGCTTCAGTACAACGTTTTGATGAAAACGACAGCGCCCCATGCACACCGGACCCAAGTGCCTGTGCCCTGCCGCAGCGTTACTTGCCTGCACGTTTCGCTTCATGACAAGCATCAAGCCAGACTTTTATTGGTGTATTTGATAGGCCATAAAACTGCACCAGCTCACATTTATATATTTTCGTAAAAAAAATACGATTAAACCATTTCAAGGTACTTTTGAGAATAAATTATTGTGGAAACTATACTTGACCATTAATTCGGACTGCCTCTCAATTTATCCTCATAATTATATATATATGTATGTACACACAGGGTCGAGTCAAGGACTTGAACTGGGAACCTCAAAGTTTCCTTGACTCTATAATTAATAACAATGTTTAGTTATCACAAGCCTAGTTCTTACATGCCTAGTTATTACAAGCTGCTGATGAGACCAAAAGCTACATGTTACATCATTTTGTATATATTAGCGTATTGATACAGCACGTTACTGTTTATACTTGTTTCATTGAAGCGAAGATGACTCCCGTCTTTAGAGAACTCCACTTTTTCTTCTTATACGTCATGTAACATCAGTTGTACTTCGGTACGCAGGACAACGGATGTCAGTCATGTTATTAAAATTACTATGGGTGTCCGATTGTGAGCGCAGCGTTGCGAGCGCAACTCATATATCTTCGTACGTTCAATAAAGCGTATATATACAGTATATGCTTCGCTACGATGTTCTTTCCCCTATCAGTCCTATGGTAGTGCCATGGGGGAGAGGAGGGGATCGTCTTGGGGGTGCGGGCGTGGCCTATATGGCGTGGGGTGATACGTGTGTCCACTCCTCGTTTATTGCTTCAATCAGTACTAAATAATAATTCACGTCGTATTTTTATTTATTTATTTACAACTACATTTATATCTTTCCTGTCACGCTCTATGGTAATAAGATAGGAGAAAATTCAGGTGCCGAAGACTGTATCTTGGATACGGGGATCGCACTTGGCGCTCCAGCTGAGGAATCTGAACCTGCCTGCATGATCGTGTCTGGACATGTTCATTGTTCTGAGTTGCTACGGGAGATATCACTTACCTACGGTCCATAATATATACATATCCAATTTTTTAGGCAGAATTCTGAATTTTTATTAAAGAAGCCTTCTGAACAGTAATAAGTGCTAATTTTCTGCCGTCATTTATAATGATGGCCCGGGCCACTAGTGATCAAATGAATTACCTATGTTCAAAATCGTTTATGACTGAATAGCTTCACTCTAGATATTGTATTGCATACGTTTTTTTTTTTTTACTATCCTCTCTGTACCATGCAATTGACAGCAATCTAGGAAAGTTGTGTAACCTGCCACTTATGGCTTTTATTCATGTACAAATTGCTAGTTGGCAACTTTGAACGCATTTTAACTTGTAAGGCAGGTGCTTAGGACACAGCATCCACATGACTATGAAGGAGTAATGTTCGAAACATAGCGCTCTTACAACATGACACCCACTGGTATTTTAATGACGTGGCTTTCCTTTATTTTCCTGCGTGTTTGCACGCCCGAACTAAAAGGGAAATTTCGTGACGGAAAGAAGCCGAAAAGCTCTCTAAACTCCGGAGTCATGGCCGTTTTAATGAAACGTGCATATATGTGTATATTTATTTCTTCGGCTAATAATCGTCTTATCCCCCACTTGAACTTGAGAATTACATTATATACTTTGATTCGTTGAAAATTACTGGTTCAGAATAAATAGGTCTTTATTTGTGGAAATTCTGTCTTGTTTTATCAAATTTTCGTCTTTTCAGCTTCTTAATTGACCCGTCGGAGCTCGCTGCTGCTTTAGGTTAGGTTACATGCGTATGCGTAAGAGCTAAATTCACCCCTCTATAGGCCGTACTGTCGGGTAGTTAGGCATAAACCCCTTCATAATATCGGGCAGGTTAGGTAAGGCGTAGGTCTGGTTTGCTGAATTTCCACAAAAAATGGATGTCTTATTCGTTTTCAGCACGCTTCAATTATGCTGGAAATCACTTTCTTATCCTATAACTCGGGTGGGGGATAAGACGAATATTTACCATTTCTTCATTTATCAACACGAAAGTAGTGATGAGAGAAATATGATTTGTTAATCGTTGCCACAGCCGTGGGAACCGGAGTGTTACTACCCGGACTTCCCCCAAGCGGTGCTGTGCGGCGACTCCTGGGGAGATGGACGGCTTATCGTCGCCACACAGGACGCTGGCGTCTACCTGCTCGACGGTAAAGATAATAATAAGTTTATTGAAACACATTACAAGGCACACTATGTAGAGGTCATGCATTTACCATGCCATAAATAATGGCCAGTTGATATTATACGCCTCGAAAACAAAGTGTGCTTGACACTCACTGTGATATAATTAACAATTAACTTATACGTATTGGGTGGCATAGGATGTATTTTGATAGCAGGTGTGTCATAATTCCTTGCAATATATATGGAGACCTGCAATCACAGTGCCGGGTGGTTTGCTATGGAGTTCAGTGACGTGTCTGGTACTGTGCAGAAGGTGTCGCCCACCGCCAGATATTCGACAAGACGGTGCAGGTGAAGCAGCTGAGTTGTGTAGAGGCTCACGGCATCCTCCTGCTGCGGGCAGACAAAGGTACGGACAGTTCTCCCTTCCCCAGCTTGTCTATCTACGGTCTCTGTCACTTCCATTTCTGCAGTGGAAATTAGCTGATCTCCTCGGCTGATATCCTGCCTCTTCACTTGGAAATTAACTGATCTCGGCTGATTTCCTGCCTCTTCACTTGGAAATTAGCTGATCTCCTCGACTGGTTTCCTGCCTCTTCACTTTGCTATGTCAAGTCGCGGTAGTAATGCGAATTTCCTCCCCAGCTTTTGACTATTCGATCTTTACTCCATCAGAATCCCGTGATAACTCACTAGAAGCAAAGTAAGCCTCAATGCCCTGAAAGATACAAAGCGTCACAAAACAGAGCTTCGAAAGACTGTAATGGTTGACGCTTATAAGTAAAACAAATGTGACGAATTAGGAGCTGCGGGGCAATGGTTCCATATGTTTGATTACTGATAGATTGTTATTCATTTTTTTTGTAGCTTTCCTCCCATTTCTGTAAATATTTAAGCTATTTAAATTAGTATTATCAACGTGCCTCTTGCAGCAGTTTCTACAAAGCAGCAACGCGTAGCACTCACTGTCTGTGCTTTTCAAACCAATGTAGAAGTGAATATGTAGGTGAAATAAGGGATTTTTATAAAAGTATTGAGAAGCCTTTCCATCCAAGCCTGGCAGACGAGTCTGTAATGATGATTGTGATTACAACGAACCTCAGGGCGGGACAGCAAGATCCACGTGTTCAGGCTGACAGACTTCGAAGGGGACCCGGCAGGTGCCACCGGCTGCGAGGAGAGGGTTCGCACCAAAGCAGATCTCAGAGACCACAAGCTGGAGAGGACAAAAGGCTGTCATCTGTACGCCATCTCACGTCCCGGCGGTTCACATCTAAGGATGGTAAGTTTTCTCTATCGTTAAACTGACAAACAATTAATTAAATCATTGTATAATTCTCTATCTCTCCATCTATTTGTTTATACTTTCAATTTTTGTCTCTTTTGTAAAAATGCATTGACTTGATATATTCCCAATCCATCCGTATCTTGGATATACAGCCCCTGAATGTATACCCAGCGAAGATCTTTGCCAACTCGAAAACTCTCTGCTAACTTAAGGTAATCCTGGGCGTGGGTATCGGTGGTTGGTACTATTTGGCCCACTGGAGATCGGCACCGCTTACAACTTAAGCATTTTAAACCGTAAAGACAAGTGGCTTCTGCAACGTGTCCTTCATAGCAGTCCCGACCGTAACCGTCAACATTTGTTCAATAATCTTGGAATTAATAGAAAAAGGTCCTAATTGTTCTAATGAAGTTTTTTTGGATAGAGCAACATGATGGGTTCTATTATTGTCCAATTCTTGCTGACCCAAACGAAGAAAGAGGAGCGTTGCTGTGATCGAGCGCTGCCTGTACATGAAGCATGCTCGTTAAAATTGCCACGAGTTTCCTTCAGCATTTCGCACACATAACATCACAGCTTAATTGCCCTTCCATACGTAGAACGCAGTCAGATGTCTGGAGAAAGCAGTATCGGAGAGTATCGAATAATAAATAACATGAAAATACCAGATTGGGAAACGTTGGAAATATTCATTACCTCATTTTGCTTGACGAATCCAAGTATTTTTGTTCTCTTAAGTGTCATTAGCAGCAGTAGCGGCAATGCACAAGGCACATGCCCTGGGAAATCTTCCACAACTACAAAAGCTGCAGTGTCGGTGAGCAGGGCGGTATTGCTGGCAGCGGGCGGAGTGTCGCCCTGGCGGCCCGTCAGTGTTGCTATGGCAATAATTTATCTGGGCGGGCACGTGTACGGCTGCAGCCGTCCTCAGGCAATCATGTCCATTGTGTTCATCGAAGTCCCGCAAGTGGCAGAGCTCGACTTCAATAATCTGTGGGCTGCTCGTCTGAGTTTACGGGTGATCAGTTTTACCATATATGGCCTGGTGCTGCACCGGGGCGCAGTATCGTCGTTCACGACGATTTTGCGTTCAAGTAAGCTTTCTTGCGCGCGCCGCCACTAAAATAAACACTACCTAGGCAAGCCTAACCTAACCTACCCTTACCTAACCTAACCTCCTTACCTAACTTTCTAACCTAACGTAATCTTACCTAACCTAACTGAGCCCAACTTAACCCAACTCAACCTTTCTATCCTTACCTAACGTTACCTAACCTAACTTAATCAGCGATACAGCGAGCAGCACGGCACACCAACTTGAACGCCGCTCACACGCACACGATCTGCGTACACAAACACGCACACAAATCGTCGCGAACGACGATAGCGCTGCCGGGTCCTCTCAACAGCAAGCGCCACTCACCTGCGTAGGAACTGCATGGCCTGTGCCTGTGTATATGAACGAGCTTATCTCTGCCTCTGCTGCTGCAGCCTCTCAGTCATCCTAGGTCCAGAGTTTTGAGTCTTCCCTAGATAGTTAGGGACCCAGCCCCTTCTCAGCAGCGTGTTAATTTCACGTTCTTTTAAGCCGAGGTCACGCTAGAGCTCTTTCTGTTACGCCGATGCCACACGCTAGTCAAAAGAGCGAATATCGTCATCTTTTCGTCCGAATATGTTGATGTGCCCATTGAAATAGCACACACGACTAAAGAATTTTAATTTATAAATTCCTCCAGATATAATGATATGTCGGAAAGGTAACTAACGGCACTTGCGGAGTAAACTGAACTGACGGTAAACATTTTTACGCCATTTCTTAGCAATCTCAAAGCTGTGTTTACAAGAGTTCAACATAACTTTCGGATAAAAAGATGACGATACTCGTTCTTTTCACTTACGTGTGTCATCGCCATTACACGTACGCAGACTAACGCAGTACAATGTGTTCGAACTTTGTCTGCTTCCTTTCATGCCTGCATGCACATCACACAATAGTTGTTAAAATGTTAGCCGTCAAGTCAATTTGCCTTGCCAGTGTCACATTGACAAGTAAAGTTTCTGATATCGCTTCAGAGTTGCAGTTAGTTAGGACTCAGCAGCCATGCATTCTATTGATATTACTAGGAAGGAACAAAACATTAAGAAGCTCTGCACTGTGTATGAGGAACATGAGACTTAGAGTGTGAAGCGCGGCACATGTGAAACATAAACAGCAGCCCACCTCGCCTGACTGAGCAGTCTTTGCCAATTCGTTGGTGCCGGTACTGGGTGTGATCTACCTCAGATTCACGTATAATATGGGTACATCTAAATTAGGTTAGGTGCCTAGTCTAGCTGAAACTATCTAACCTAACTTAACATATGTCTACATTAATGTGGGCTTCATACTATTAACAAGACCATTTGCTCTCCCTTTGCTCCTACTTCGTCACCCTACCATGATTACCATCCCAATAAGATTGTTAAATCGTCCTTCTGCTGACACCGTCTCCGTCTATTCGCTGGCTCCTCCAACAATACGCGGACAGCTCCTTACTGCAGCTCCTCGAGGGGTCGCGCACCGACAGCGCGCCTATCAAACTTGCTGCCGACAGTTCCTCCTACTCCAGCTCTGGAGGCATCGCAGGAGGTGGAGGACGTCTTGTGTCCACAACCGATTTGCATTTGCAAACATCTGTAAACATGCAATTCAACCTTTTTCTGCTGGCTCTGCTGCTTCCTTCCCCTCCGTTTTCTCCCTGCCTTCTCCTTATCTCGTCATATAATATCTTGTAGTCGTCGTCTGCTCACAAGCGCGGACTGTTGAATGTGCATAGTACACCGTTATTAAAAAAATATCCACGCACTTTAATCCTTTAGATTATTTTCATTGAATCACATTAAAAAATTACTTCTCGCAGCTGACGATTAAAATTGTTTTATTCCTTACTGCTCAGCTTATCTTCCATAAACTGTAAGGTCCATATGTGTAAATATAATAAAATACTTCAGATAAGCAGTTAATTCTTCGGCTACTTTTGGCCCTACCGTAAAGTGCACCAAACATATTTTGTGTCGTCTGTGGCCAAGCCTGTTAATTCAATTAGGATAATCAGAGCAGAAAATGGTTGCGGTACAAAAGTATGTAGATAACAAAGTCCATTTACTACACCATAAAAGGTTACCGCAAAGCCTAACCGATTGGCTCTGTCAAGTGCGGCTGCAGAGCTGCTCTAGCACGACTGCAGGACGGCGCTAAGGACACAGTCGAGCTCAAGTTTTCTGGTAGAAGCCTGGGGCCGGATGTACAAACGCCTTGTAAAGTTACGGTAACGTAAGCTTTACAGTTCCTTGAAGAAGTACCGATATGGCGGCTCGCGTTTTGTCTCTTGCTAGTACTGATCTTCATGAAGTTATGATCTAAGGGGTTTGAATCTCCAAGTAATATATACCTAAATAATAAACTGAGGTTCAGTTGTTGAATTAAAGAGTAAAAATGTAAAACTTCAGCAGTTACAGCGTTGCACTCGTGCCTGCAGCTGTACAGTTAACAATGCTTGTAATTGAGCATCCGGCCCCAGAAGGAGCTGCATGGCAGCGAGCGGGATTGGAGCCTTCGCAATGGAGCGGGCCGTCTGCTGTATGTAAGGCTACGATTCCTACCTGGCCGCAAAGAGCTGACATATTCCCCAATTATCACTTAGGTTGGCGTGTTTTCTACGTAAATTCATTAATTTAGTTCATTCGTTGTGCAGTCGAGGGTTGCCGTCACTCTGAATACTTCAGACTAGTTGACAATAATTGATATGTTGAACTGCAGATATCGTCTCTGCGAACGAGAGTTATCGACGGTACCCAGAATATACTTTTCCATACCGTTAGAAAACGCATGGGTAGTGCCTCGCGGAGTCGAGAGTCCACAATTTCGAACAGCACTTTCAACAGGATGGACCTGAAGGGCGAGTACCACCAAGGAATAGCTCTGATTGTAGACAATCGCGTTTAGGTGGAACTGAAATAGCCACGAACTCTTGGTATTTCATAAAATTGTAAGTTATGTCCAGCTCTTATCCCTGTTATGCTCTTTGACAGATAAATACACAACGGAACTAGCACTTCATCTGTCTTCAATCCATCAAGTTCAAACCGCCGTAACTTAGCTAATTAGCCGAGGCTTTTCGCAAAATAACACGGAAGCGGACGCTATGGGCAGCCCATGGCGGCAAAACATAGTGCGCTTATAGCTCCCTCCTCCTTGCACGTGCCTGCAAGCAGGGCCATCACATCTGAAATCTACAGCAATTGTCCGCAAGCGAGGCTTACTTGTCGTGTTTTTTCCCCTCTCTTTTTTTTCCCCTGCTTCTCGATGCTGCTCCACCGATCCTGCTGACATTTCTCCAAGTCTGAGCGAGCCTCGGAAACTCAAAATATTGGCAACAGCTCTTTTTTTGAGCGCACATCTCGCTGGCACAATCAAATCTCTGCTCTCTCTTTGCCTTGAGTTAATTTTGTTGACCGAAGTCTGCCGTCGCCATGTCCTGTTTGCTGAGGGAGATCGGCGGGCTACGGATGTCTCGGTGGCATCGGCACACAGCGATCGATGGGAACCCATAGGTCCTGTGTGTACCGGCATTCATGAGTTCCTGTACATGCCACCCATCAGTTTCTGTACATGCCACCCATCAGTTTCTGTACATGCCACCCATCAGTTTCTGTACATGCCACCCATGAGTTCCTGTACATGCCACCGATGAGTTCTGTGCATGCCACAAGGAGGTTTAATAGAGTCTCTTACACCTTCTTGGTACACCACCCACAAGTGTCTATGCATTCCACCCATTCATACCTGCGCTCTACCGCCCACGTCATCTTAAGACAAACTTAAGACGACGAAGGATTTGCAAGCTAATGGATATTCGGAACAGGATCCGTAGGAACGCAGGATCTAACACGCTTGCTGTTCAGTGGCAAGTGGCTGCCCCAAGCCGCGGCATCGCTTAGAAGTGTGGCTGTAACTACCACTTTGACGCGCACCTTCAGCTGGAAACAAAATATATTTTATTGTGTCTACTAACTATCCGTAAAGCAACGTGGACAATTTTCTGATGCCACAGATAACTGCTTTACATGCTTTTGGCTGCAATAATTCCAGTCATTTCATAATTGGAAAAGTAGCTACTTCATGAATGTTGTGTCTGCTCCCCAGCTACTGCAATGCCCATGTATACATATGTTCGTAGCTTACGGGCTGCACTGAACAAATGACTGCATTACATAACAATTACCACGCCAGGCTGCTCTTCTTTGAGCAGCCTCTCTCACTTACTTTAGATGAAGCCAGCAGAGCATATTCGAGAATGTCTTATTTTTAGCATGTCTATGGATGTATCTGTCCTTCCACACCAGGGTTGCCAGAGCTTGAGTTTTCCTCAAGATCTTGGGTTGTCTAAAATAAATCCCACTGGCCCATCTTCTTGCTACTGGTCTGCTGACCTCAATGTTCCCGCCAAGATGCTTTGGTTACGGCGACGGCGGTGATGAGGGAGTGTGTTGGTGTCATCTCCTGAGGTGGGAATTGCGGTGTTCCGGGCTAGGAGGCCTGACAAGTTTACAACGTCGGTTTAGCTTACCTATTTTCTAGTAACACGGCCCCTCACTTAATGTACTTTATATATTTGCCTGCAATGAGCCAATAACTTACTTTACTTTACCTATTACCTGCAACGCTACCACTAACACATACTCCTCTTTGCATATTTATGTGCACTGCACAAGCCACCTTACGTATTACCTACAATGTGACCCGTCAATTTCTCAACTTTGCCTACTTCCCTGCACTGCGTCAGTCACTTACATGATTTGAGTGATGTATTGTACAACAACAGGGCCATCACAGGTAGTTGTCAATACTGCCGATGGTAGAGTGATGTCAGCATGCCACATGACTGCCTGCTGCTCCCCTTCTGTGCAATATTAGCTCAGGCTGCTCTGCTCACTTTCCAAAAGTGACGAATATTCCTGAACCAGCACTGATGCAAATTGCTCCCATAAACACATGTGTTTTTACGGAGATCGAGATCCTTCAAGAACTGACCCACCTGAACGTCTACAAATCCACTGGCCCAGATAATCTATCTCCTTGTGTTTTATGGGAAATGGCCCCAGTCATCTCGAAGCACTGCTCGAAATATTCAATCAGTCTTTAAGAACGATAGAAATTCCGCAGGATTCGAAATTTGGTAACGTGATCCCGATACATAAGAAGAGGATAGGAAAAGCCTCAGTAACATATCAACCAATCAGACTTACATCGGTCGTCAACAAAATCATCGAACACCTCTTGAAGAAGCGCATCACTGATCACCTGTGGATGCACCAGCTTATTTCCGACACTCAGCAATGCTTCCGAAATAGAAGAAGCTGCTTAACAAACCTACTGGACTTCTTTTTGAAAGTTACGGAAATCAGAGATGAAAAAAAGAGGGTGTACCTCCTGAATCTTGACTGCCAAAAGGCTCTTGACAAAGCTCCCCATTAATGGTTGATGAACAAATTGAAAGCCCCTGGCATCCAGGGAGACTATTTATGCTGGATCCGGGCGCGGCTTACGGATCGGCAGCGGTGAGTGAAGATTGAAGAAGAGACAAGAGACTGGCATTTTCTGGGGTTCCACAAGGTTGCGTGCTTAGCCCACATCTGTTCATAATTTGCATCAATGATCTCGATCTTAATATCAGTAGTAAAATCAGTAAATTGTCTGATGATAATAAACTATATCATCCTGCCAGGAAAAGAGCTGATCTACAACAAGACCTTGACCACCTCATGGAATGGAGTACAACGTGGCAGATGAGCTTTTATGTCGAGAAATGTTCAGCAATGCGCGTTGGGCGGGATGGAGAACCCCTCAACCC
>LQNS02278074.1:578325-594032 GCA_001587735.2 Parhyale hawaiensis
TCACATAAGAGCATACTTTCTCTGTTTTGGTCACATAAGAGCACACTTTCTCTGTTTTGGTCACATAAGTGCACACTTTCTCTGTTTTGGTCACATAAGAGCATACTTTGTCTGTTTTGGTCACATAAGAGCACACTTTCTCTGTTTTGGTCACATAAGAGCATACTTTTCTCTGTTTTGGTCACATAAGAGCATACTTTCTCTACTTTCTCTGTTTTGGTCACATAAGAACATACTTTCTCTGCTTTGGTCACATAAGAACATACTTTCTCTGTTTTGGTCTCATAAGAGCATACTTTTCTCTGTTCCCATTCTTTTTCATTTCATATCATTTACACTTCGGCCAGTGTCTACGCAAGTATGCATTTCTGTTTCCTTTCATATGCGGCTCTCCCATTAATAGGAACTCTCAAAATATCTTCATATCGTCTTCTGACACATTCTCTCCACCACGGTCTGTTCGTTCTGTCGCGCACGTACAAACGCACGAAGTAATTGTACATACGCAGCAGCACGCCGTCACAACCTTGGAAGTCTTAGTTCCTCTGCGCTCATTTGGCGCCTATATTTGATACTGCGGATCGTAATTGGCCGAGTTGGAGCTCAGTAGTTCGAGAACTGCTGCTCTTTTCTTTCCGGAACAAAACCACTCGGTAGCACAGCGACTACAGTTCTACATTTTATTCAATGTTTATCGCGGGATTAATTTTAGGAATATTATTATTATTATTATCGCCACCATGGGGGAAACTTATAATTTAGTGATATATTATTGTGGAGTACGATTCGCTTCCTTCTTCCTTACGTTTCAAATGTTTCCATAACTCATGAGCCAGGAAGTGGCGCTTGCCCAATTATTTTACCAACCGGCCTTAACCCATTGAGAGCTAGGCGTGCTGTAAACTATTGTACCGCGGTTTGGGCTTGGGCAGCGAACATTTTTGCATCACATTAATTTTAACTTTCTTTTACGGTGAAAATTTCTGGTTATTGCGAGCAGTTATCGGATGTTAAAACAAATCTGAACCTGCAGGACCTTATATGGCTCGGACTTTGTCTGCTTACAACTTCTTTACAAATGCTCGTAAATTGTGGCACTGTTACCCACACACTATCTTGCATCCTTTACTGGACTCTTTTCTACTAAGGGTACCAAATCAAAACGCTGCGAGTGGTTGCACGCACTGTGGAGATAACTCGCTGTCGCCTCTCCTATCGGTCACGGAACACAGCTGCGACACCTCTGTAAGCGTTGAGTGACGTGCCTTACCCCACCTGTACCTCATTTGAAAAACTTGACAAGTATTCAAACGTAAAGAGGAATGTACCAGAATTAATAGGGACGGCCTCAGGGCCACTCCTACGTCATGGCAACGTTACAACAGGGCCTCGTTCCCGGGCAGGTGGTGTGCGTGGGCCGCAAGCTGGTGGTGTTGCAGTGGCGCCATTCGGCCGCATGGACGGCCTGGTGCCCAGGCTCAGACACCGACACTGTGGATGGCTTCCAGTACCTGCGGGTACGTGTACTGTCGCCTCATGGATACTTCCCGGAGCTGATAAGTTTGTAGGCTGGTCAGAGTACTGGCTCTCATATCCTGTAATGTTTGTAAACAACTGCTTGCACTGCCTCATATCACCCGTCGTTGCTGGAGGCGGATCCCTCGGTGAAAAAGCTTCTGCTTCTCCGCCACCATGTCGTGCGATGTCTAAGCAAATGAACTTTTCAGTTTCACGAATCTCAATGTTGCAATTTGTGTAGGCAAGCATTAAAGGCGTTCGATTGGGCAGCGAAGCTAAGCCTTCAAGGCTTGACGTGTTCGAAACTTTAGGCAGGTACACTGGCTTCGACCCTTGAGACTTCCAGAAACTCAATCTTGCTTCATAAACTGGAGTTTTGAGCAGACCCAACGTAATCGCTTGCCTCTAACGCTTGCACAAAGTTCCAAATTGATGAATCCAAAGCTGCTGTCTCAAGTTCCGGACAAGTCAGACCTCGAAGGCTTAATTTTGGCGCCCAGTCGAAAATGTCCCGTTGAGCCGACGTGCTTACTAAGCTTGAAATTTCACTTGCGTGATGGACTCAACGCTGCAGTGCCGCCTGCAGTACCTTTGATCTTACTTAACAAGCTACAAGTTATGTTTTCCAATATTTCAGTCTACTTTCAATATCAATTTCGATCAGTGCCTGCAAATGCGCAAAAAACAAGTAATTTTTCATGTATTTTCACAGTGAAAAATAATTACCTTCCGTCAACTGATGACGGTGTTCGGCGCATAGCTGCGTCTTTTGACTAAAAACCTTCAGTTAATTTTATATATTAGTGTCTCACCTGAAATTTAACAATATATTGAATATAAAAACAACTAACTGCCACTTGATATCGAACTATTGCACGTGTCTTAATATTCCTTACTGTACCACAGGAGATCTCTGTAGGAGACGTACCGTCGCTTGTCACCCTTGTGGACTCTGCATTGGCGCCCTCTGCTGGTGGGGCGGGCGACAACTACATCTGTGTGGGTCAGTGTACCGTGTATGGAAGATACTACTGCATATGTTAAATTGTTAACAATGCATTGTTTATGGAACAATAACGTCGCCATGGCCTTTAGTGACGCAAAAGTATCACTTTTCCCTTTTTCTCGTTGCCGACATGATTACTCCTTACCAAATAAATAAATATAAAAAAGACGGATTCGAGTCTCATTATCGTCAAACATTAGGGTACAACTGCTACAATTAATTAATGCGCCTGGTGCCTTGCTTGGAATAGTTACTCAGGTAGCTGTGGATATGAAAAACCTGTCTACAAGAGCTACATTGAATAAAATTATTAATGTGCCACTTTTTACAGAAAATAATAGTAACACGAACACCTAATTACGTGCAATTTGTGCTTTACATAGCATGTAGTCATGAATCAATGAATCAATGCATGTTTACTGAAGTTATTCGTGCCAGTCTTTCTTACAGCTTTTGGTGATGCTCAAACCAGCACTTAATGCCGGGGCCACACTAGGCATTTACACACACAACTTGATGCAAGGATGCGAGACTCGGATGTCATTTATGCCACGGTATCTATGCTACCGATTTTAAATATGTATCGAAATGGCCCGCAAGCTGCTCATCCTAGCAACCAGTTGGGCATAAAAATGCATATATCGCCCCGGCAAACACTGCTTGGTTGCTGATGTTTCACTAACTAGTCCCGACCTAAAGCTCTCATATTTACTCAAACCAATCAATGCCTAGTTTGTTTCTGACGTCACTCTCCCCAACCACATCCTTGACCTGCACGCATCCTATATAGTCTCCTCTAAAGCTCAGTCGGACATACAAGCACAAAGACTAACTGCAGAATCTCTCGCTGTGCCGCGCAGGCTACAAGCACCAGTGGGATTTAGTGAGCGAGAAGACCGGCGAGCTGACCAAACTTCACCATGTGGACTCGAACAAAGTTAACTTAGTGACTGCTATCGATATCTACGAAGATGATGAAGCCGAGTTGCTGCTCTGTTATAACAGTGAGTGTGATGGAGGGAGGGAGGGAGGGAGAGGTGATGGTGTTGGTGATGGACGAGTCTTCTTGTGATTAATGCGGGCGATTGCAGCAGTCCCTGGCGATCGGTATTGTAGAGCGGGATTTCCAAACTTAGTCTGAGATTCTTTTATGTAATGCTTGCACTGATGGTGTGTAGGATCGTGTTTATTACCTCCGTCAAGGAGGTTATGTTTTTGTCGTGTATGTCTACCTGTTATTCTGTTTGTCTGTGCGTCTCTTTTGTCTGTCACCAAGATCACTCAAAAAGTTATGGACGGATCTTTACGAAATTTACAGTGAATGTTAGTCATGTCATCAGTTACGAATGATTACCTTTTACTGAAAATCCGTTTATCTGTCTGTTTGTCTGTCTGCCTATTTTTTCTTTAGACCTTAACTGAAAAAGTAATAAATGGATTTCCATGAAATTTATATGAATTGTTAGGTACAATAAGAAGAAATAATGACCAAATTGTTGTGATGATCTGTGGGTTCGTTCGTTTGTTTGTCACTATGTTTGATTTTATGCTTGTTTAGCACAATAACTCAAAAAGTTATGAATGGATCTTTATGAAATTTACAGGAGTTTTTACAAATGTTGAAAGGCATAAATGATTAAATTTTGGTGATGATCGGTTGGTCTGTTTGTGTGTTTGACTTATGTTGGTTATTAGGTTTGTTAGCTGCATAACTCAAAAAGTTATGAAGGTTTCTTCATTAAAATTAAAAGAATAGTTAATACCATCAAAAGGCAAAAATGATTAGCTTTTGGTGTTGATATGAAGAAAATCGCGGTTTCAGAACCAATTTGTATTTTCTGTTATTGTTGCCTTCCTTCGCAGAGGTATGCGCTTTCAGAGTGCTCTCTAGCAATTAGGCCTATATTGTTTCAGAACTAGTATCTTTGTCTTTATTATTTGCCTTGATTATTATTCACAATAACGCATACTCACGTTATTGTTACAACATCAACTTTTTCTAAAGTATCTGTCTGAAAATAGGGGACGCATAAAAAGAAATTAGTTGTTTTTAGTTGTTGTTGTTGTTGTACTTAATGGAGTCCTTCATCTCACGTACTGAAAGAAGAACAACTAAAACATCCATTAATCTCTACAATGCTTTGTAAAGTATCACCCCAAGAGACACTGCCTCCACCATGCGAATATTGTTAATTGTCTATTTAAGCTTAAAAAACATCGCATTTTATACGTCTGAAGCAGACCTTAGATTGTCTGTAATACAAACTCTTTCCTGTGCCTCAGACACTTGCCACTTCCAGAAGCTGACGGAGGACTGCTCGTCTGACTTTGACTTCCAGTGGAACTCCGTACCTGAGGCCATTGGTGAGCCATGCCTGTAACCAGGACAGCTCCTGTAGCCAGGGCACCTCCTGTAGCCAGGGCACCTCCTGTAGCCAGGGCACCTCCTGTAATCAGGGCAGCTCCTGTTCTAATTAGAAAACATGTACTCATCAGTCAGCCACTTGACTTATCTATAATTACGAATGAGCCGTCGTGGACATTACAATCTGTTATCCAATGCACTTAAGAAAGTCCTGTGGGTTCTGGTGCAATTCCTGGTTTACTGTAATTGCTACAGGAAGCAAACAACTGAGATTTTCCTGTTCGTTGCAGTTATCTGAGGATGTCTTTCGATGACTTCAACTTGTGCCTGGAAGACTTATCTGAATTTCGCTTTGCTAATTTTACCCATCGTGGAATTACATCACTACTATCCAATCTCCAACAAAATCTGTAGCCTAATCGAAAATCTTGAAAAAGAAACCTCTGGTAACTTCGTTTCTCTGAATTTAATTAACAAAGGTTATAATTTTGAACGCATTCTTCTTTTTATAGTGAAAGGAAAGGCAACTTGACTAGGGCTGTAGTGTTGCTCGCCATGTCTTAACCCCGCCGACTATCTAGATAAGAGTCTCTGCCACTTACTGGTAGAGGTGCGGTTTATTTTGGTGCTGATTATTATAACCAGCACACATGTCGGCTGACATATGTTCCCATAGCATACTACTCAACAATTGTAATTCAGCTTCCTAATGTGTTTTGTAGCACCATTGTAAATCTATTATTCTACTATGTGCAACTGAGTGTCGTTTTGTGGCATAAAGACAATGCACCCACCAGGTGACAAGGCTTTGTTTACATTTTCAGTGTGTGCCTTCCCGTACATACTGGCCTTCACGCACGACAGTATTGAAATCCGCTTGGTGATCAACGGTAATCTCGTGCAGACCATGGTGATGCCGAACCTCTCCTTCATCACCAACAAGGTATGGAACATTCATGTGTTGTAGTCTGTAGTATACAATATCTACATAACGTTGACGGTCCTCAGTGCTATTGTCTACTGACTGCATGCAGGTACTGCAGTGCTGACCTTGTCCTCCCTGAGGGGATGTACGTACTTCACACAACGCTACGTGCACCGCAACGACGCATAGACACTTTCGATTGGGTGCTGAACTTAAGCCTTGTTTAAATTTCAGATAGAAATTTGGACTTTACAACTCTGAAAACCGCGCTGCACTGGTTACAAGCAACCCGATCACGCTGAGCCGGTTGGGAATTTCATTTTAAGGAGCAAGAGTGTGTTTCCGGAAGTCTTATTAATGACAGTCGATTTAGGGTCGATGCCTGAAACGCAATTAAATAGGTCGAATCCGGGACACCTGCTATGAAATTTTGGACAGTCAAACCTCGGAAGCTAAATTTCGGTGCCCAATGAAACGTGCCAACTGTCGCATAATTTGTGATAGTTTCCTACTGCAGCCGCCGCCGCCCCAATTAATTAAGAGTTATGCACAGTATTTATCAAAACGTTTCTTTCCATCTGGGGACTACAGTTCGCCTTACCTTCCAGAGTCATCACGCGTTTCTATTTTAGTTACAGTGAGATTAGGACCATTTCATGTTGAATTTCCCTCAGTTTGCATCGCAAATCTCCAACTTCCCACGAGCCACTCAGTCAAACGGCCGCTGTAGAACATTAAACTCCTTCTGTCTGTACAGCCAAAGCACCGATGAAACTTGCGATGTATGGAAGTATCAAACTTGCGGTGCGGAGCACTGGCTGCAGTTGTACCTATCTTGTATTGAAAAGGTTTACCCGCTGGCTCCAGCTACACTCACATACGTACACGTTATCATTAAAATATATGAATATGTTTCGCTGCAAAACATTACTCTTCTGGAATTTAGATTATTGGTTTGAAAGAACTATGATTGAGAACTCGAACAAGCGCAGTGCCATAATTCCTGCTGCAGAGCTACGGAACAATTTTGATTGCGTTACAGAATATATCGACGCCCATTTGTGCGGTTCGCTTTCGCTTATTTTGCATCGTCCGCTGCTGTAGCAGTGGCGCTCTGAAGCCTCCAACTATTGCCAAAGAAATCAGATTGCGTCCGTTCGTTTGTGTGAACTGACCACCCAATTTATTGGACTTCAATCAATGGATTTTTGTTGCAGCGGCCGAGTGAGAAGCCGCACATCTGACGCGCGGGATCATTCCATGATGAGCCTCTAATGGGAGTCCGAATTTTGCCTTTGAATCTGTGATTTGAAGCCCAAGTCAGCCGGACAGCATAATCTTCTTGCCGATCCCGCTAATTTTACCGCAGTTTTATTCAACAGAGACCAATAACGCGAATATTGCAGAAGCCACACAAGGGTCGACGCAAAGTTAGCAGTTAGTGCAGCACGCGCTCTGCCTGGGCAGCTTTGTGTTCCAGAGATATCCTTTACCTCTTAGTGGCGAATGGCTTCATTTATACGGGAATAGTGAATACTTTCTTCTTTATAATAGGTAGCTTTTGCAGCATTTTGCTTTCGCTTTGCCCTACCAATTGTAAGCCTACAGTGTATGGAAGATACAGTCTATCGATTTTCCTGTATTATGAATAGAAGGCCCTTCAACTACATATATGATAGAGAGAGGTGATGAAGTAAGCACCTCCATATTATGGATAATTGCTATACAATGCACAAATTTAAGTCTAGTTAACAGCTTATACAAACCTATAGAATATTCGTCAACACGTCTCTACGTACTGAGTGTGATTCATGGTACATAAACAAATTATGAATTTGAGAATATGTAAGCAGAACATCCCATGTTTTTGCTGCTTTGTTCTTCCTTGGTGTACATTGCAGTAGATTGCCTAAGATTTGCTGTAACTATAAGAAAGATGGCTTGAGTTCTCATTGCGGTGAACAATTGGCGGTGTAAAAATGAGGAGTAAAACACGTCGTCTTAGGGCCGGTTCACGCGCCAGCTCTTGGTCCAATCGAATGCTCTGATGTAAACACAACCGTCTGTCTAACACAAGATTTAGTAAATATTCTACGTCACATGAACTTGTTAGCAAAAGTCACTTGTGTAAGCTTTGGATGTCTCTTTTGAATACGGAATACATGAGAAATCAAAATACAGAGCACTTTGGTGCTGATTAAACGAGCATAACAACGCAGTACATACCATGTGGGCGTAAGAGACCAGTCGTATGAACCTACAGTTGTGAGATAACATGGGTGCTGCCGGCAGCAGGTTGCTCTAACTTGCTCGTCTTGCAGGGGGATATATTCTTCGCTACCACCGCTCCGGAATTCTTCAGTCTCCGGCAGGAGAGAGTTCGGGTGGATCGACTGGAGAAAGAACCAAGCATCTCTCCACCCTCGTCTCCTCAGAACAACAAGGAACTGCCAGGTAATGCCCTGTATATTCTCCTTAAGTAATTAGCAGCTAGAGCCCAAGACTTTGGTCTATCAGCATATGCTGCAGTCGAGCCTTGACTTGGTATGACAAATAAGATGTTATACAGCAGCTCCTTGCTAAATCAACCGCATTACGTACCCAGCAGCCGATCTGCCGTACGGACTTTGTTGCTTGGTTCAAAAAAAAACATCTCTGCGGTGCTCACTTTATTTTCATTATTTCTTTTACTGCCAGACTTCATCATATTTCTGCATTCACTTTTTTTCCTTGCCCGTGCTAATTCTTTGTAAATGCGTTCCGATTTTTCACGTCATACTACATGTCCCTTCCTGTTTCCTCTCTTGTAACACTGTGAAGTGTGTGACGTGACGCACACTGACCAATATTATTCTATCAAGCACTCGTACAGATAAAATACTTAGTTCTCCCGCTGCTGCATTCAGTATATGCAGCGAGGCAAGCGCACCCCAACCACAGCTGCAGAACCAAAGCCACCTAAACATTAAACAACTGTTTTCTAGGTGATCTTGGCAGAGCTCGATGTCAAGTTAGCACAAAACCCATTGAGAATGAATTAACTGCACACACTGTGGCTCACAAATAAACTTACAGGAGGCCCTCGCGTGATGGACTCAAAAACTGCAGCAGGACAATATATCACATTCATCTGGAAATATACTGCATGTACCTCATATTCCTGGAAGTAGCTAGAGAGTGAGCCACCTCTCTATTTTTTGCATTATTAGGTAATCAAGGAAATATGTGCCGTATTATGGTGAACCGTCAAACATAAAAACGCAAGAACATTTTGTGTTACGTGATAATTTGGCTCACGTATCGAGAGCGCAAGATTAAGCATCATTGTCAGTTAACCTCCTGAGTCTATCTATAGCAAGTATGGGAGTTTGAAGCTACAGCCCTCTTTCGGCTAACTTATATATGCCATTCTGTTCATGATTTACATCATGCCATTTACATTTTAACACCCACAGTAATATCAGTAAATTTGCATGTGACACAAACCTATGCTATCCTTCCATGAATAGAGTTGAGCTCCAACAAGATCTCTTGGCATGGTCCACAATTTGGCAGATGAGCTTTAATGTCGACAAATGTTCAGTTATGCACGTTGGGCCGGAGCCGGAGAACCCTCGGCCCATTGGGAAACGAAGGACATTAAACTAACAGCTGTCACCGAACAACATGACATGACAAAAACTTTCACAATGTATCTACAACACCGTTATTAAGTCGATAAAATTGTCAAAATAGCAAACAGAGTACTGGGATTCATTATCAGGAATTTTGAGTACAAATCCAAGGACATTAATATATATATATATATATAATTATTCCCTTCTACACAGCATGTCGACTTTGCTGTTTAATTCTGGTTGCCACATCAGTGCAACGATATCGATAAAATGAAAAAAAAAATCAGACGCAGAGCAACAAAATTTATACATCAGCTGCGAAACAAGCCATGCAAATGTCACTTACAAGAAGTAGAACTTATCTCTCTCGAACAAATATGACTTAAGAAGAAACTAATTAGAATCATTCAGGTACTCATCCAGCACCAGCATTAACTTTTGAAAATTCTCGAGGGGGGAAGGGAGGCGGATGTAATTTATCTTGATTTTGCAAAAGCCTTCGATAAAGTTGACCACGGTATTCTCCTCAGTAAACTTAGAAGCGTTGGTGTGGGTGGTCTACTCTACAAGTGGATCAAGTGCTTCCTTTTGGACAGGAGACAGGTTGTCACTGTTGCTGGTGCGGAGTCGAGGTGTGAGTGGGTTGCCAGCGGGGTGCCTCAGGGCACGGTCCTGGGCCCGGTACTTTACCTGGTACACGTGAGTGACATTGATGCACAGGTGCAGTACTCTAATGTCTCATCCTTTGCGGATGACACCCGTCTTGTCAAAGCGGTTGCTGATGCAGAGGACCAGCGCAGATTGCAGTGTGACCTAGAAAAGGTCTACGAATGGGCTGCCACCAATAACATGTCATTTAATGATAGCAAGTTTCAAGTGATGAGATATTGGCGAGATGGAAAGGAGAGAGCCTTGGACGCCGAACACTGCTCTGAGTTGGCCGGGGTCTGAGTTGGATGGGTCTGAGTTGTCCAGGGGTCCGAATTGACCTGTAACCAACTCAAAAAGTTATGGACTGATTTTGACAAAATTTACAGGGATTGTTAGATTTGTTAGGAGGAACAGGCGATTAACTTTTGGTGAAGATCCGACCATCCGTTTGTATGTTTGTTTGTTTGTTTTTCTGCCTCATTTTTGTCAATACCATAACTCAAAACGTCATTTATATGAAATTCACATGAGTTGTTAGGTATATCACAAAGAATAAAAGACCAAATTTTTGCAATGATATAATCGTTCGTGTGTTTGTTGCTGGGTTTGATTTTATGCTTGTTAGCGCAATAACTCAAATTGTTTTGAATGAGTCTTTATGAAATTTACAGGGTTGTTAGTAATGTTTAGCGACATAAATGATTAAATTTTGGTGCAGATCAGTTGGTTCGTTTATATGTTTGACTTAAGTTTGTATAATGTTTGTTAGCAGCATAACTCAAAAAGTTATGAACGAATCTTAAAAAAAAAATTGCAGAAACTGTTAATAATTCAAAAGGCACAAATTATCAGATTTTAGAGTTGATACAAAAATCATGGTTTCAGAACCAATTTGACGTTTTCGTTACCTTTTCCTTACTTGGCGGAGGTATGCACTCCTAGAGTGCTCTAGTTGCAGTTGTTAACTATCTTTTCAATATATAGCGATTCATTTGTATTATTCTACTTATTTTAGCATTTCAATTGCTTTATTACTCAGTGCACGCACACGNTCCCTGATCGCCCCATGCTTCCCCACTACTACCAGACCTCCGGCAGCAACAGCATTATTGACCAGATCGTCTGCCGTGAGCGTGCTGGAGGGGGATGAGCCGGGCGCTGATGATGGGCGGTGCCTCAGCATGGCTCGGGACCGAAGAGGGCCCGAACTTCGTCCAGTAAGAATCCAGTAAGTACTTCAATGGCTTCAGCGACGTGCCTACAACGGAACACTTTGAGAGAGACATTATGATCTCTTGCGAAACAATGGCCAGAAATTCAAGCTATAGATCGGAGAACTACTCTCAGGAAGCAGTTTTTCCCGTACTTCATAGTGAACATTTGTAATAGACACCCCTTCGAAGTTGTCGGTGCAGTGTTAGTCAGTGAGTTTAAAAATAGTCTTGATAATAAATATTGGAAGCAATATCCTCCACAGTTACGAACAACTCCTCCAAAAGTACCAAACTCTTAACGGCCATAACTTCTAAGACACCGTAATCCATTTTACTTCATATTTCATGCCACAACTAAGTTAAGATCTCCGAGCTCCTCGGATCTGCAGCAATAATTGTGCTTGCCCGATCACCTCCTTGCCTGAGTGTATCTTTTTTTTCTTTTTTTCCTCAGAAGTTTCCACGATTCTGACTTAATAGTGATAGCTCATAGAGGGCCAAAGCGTAAGTCCCGGCTGCTCTTTGGAAATGGGCTTGTTGGTTCATCTACTGTCAGCTATCTATTCTATTTCAGATCGCGAGCCTGGAGCAGGCCGTCCATATCGCATCTACCGCATCCCGTTCAGGAGTCTGACGGGGGCAGGTTGCGAGCGGCGGTGTCCAACCCCTACCACGGCCGTGGCCCCCACGCTGCTGGGTGGGTCGGACGCCTCACGTGACAGCAAAGAGACGTCAGACGGCTACAAGTGCGACAGGGCGAGGGATGGCAAGTCCCCCAGCAGAGCTGGCATGCACCTCAGGGTCAGCGACCAACCGTTTGCCAGCAGGTCATGTTCGACTTCCCCCACACACCAGCTGGCTTCCCCGGGCTTCCCTCAAGTCTTGTGCAGCAGCGCCGCCACCGCCTCTGGGGAGCCGAAAAGAACTTCTCTGCACTCCCCGGGCACCGGCAGCGCCAAGTCTTCACCCACCAGGTCCCGCCCCTTCAGCCTGGGGGGAAAAGGCCCGCATTTTAGTTCGCCCATCAGAAACCGGACGAGGACCAATTCCCTTACCGTTGAAATGAGCGCCTCAAGTCACTTGAGACACTTGAAGAATAATCTTCAGCATCATCAATTCAAACATAAACATCCTCCTTTGCAACACCATCCAACTCTAAAGTAATTCCTCTTAGCCAGCTGTAGCCTATTTGTCTATGGCCTGAATATTTGAACATTGTAGAAAAGCTTCCCTTGTCCCAGTGCTGCTGGAGTTGCGGTCTCAATGTCTCACATCTGAGACATGGCTTTTCATAGCAGCTGGTCTGCGTCATCGAGTGCAGCCTTAATATTGCATACCGTTGGGAGCAATGTCGTAATTTGGTATTTTGACTTGGTAATGACAGTTTTCGGTTTATTTCTTCCTCTGCTTGGCGTTGTTACAATCAGCAATTGCTGAATGATGATCGTGTGCGTTCACATCCCGATGGCAGCACTCAAGGAGATGAAATGGCCAAGGAGCTTTAGTATTCTATTCAACCTCCTTGGCACTGACAGCGGTGCAGTGATGTTGTTGCTAATGCGGAGGGGACAAGTTTCTGTGTCTTAACTTAAGCTGAAAGACTAGTCGAAATATTTAGCGATTTTTCACGCTGTGATGAGCCCTCATTTTTGTGACCCAATCCCCCAGTGACTTAAGTAAGGTTTGCTCAGTGCAGCGGCTCTCGGAGAGGTCCAAGTGTTCTTTGCAACGACTGTAAATTGACGAATTAGAATCAGCTGCTAGCTATTTTTCCATTCATTATGTGCAACACTTGAAGCGGTGGTGCCATGATTTTAAAAATTCAAGAAAATAGGGACAAATATTACCTTCACCGTTCTTCGGACGACGTCCACATGCCGATATGCACGTCAGCCGCCTTCAATTATGGCAATGCTTAAGTTATCTCCACAGTGCACGTAACCGCTGTCTGGCACTTTTAGTGAGTATGAGTCCAGTGAGTTCTTGTACATCAAACCTTCACTGCCAGTGGCGCTCCGCATACCACGGACAACTTTTTGTAAAACCTCGCACTCCGAACGGCGAAGGTGTCATGAATGATGATTCAACAGTGTCTACATTGCTGGTATTTCAGAACGTGTTGTATAAAATTCCTATTTTAGGAAACATGGCAAAGTTCTGATATCATGAATGCAATTTCCTTTGTTGCGAATGAATTCTACTCTAAACTAGATCCTGAACATCTTTTATAACATATTTTTTACAAAAAGGGGAAGTAATGAGATGATGCAGTATGGACAAGCGTTCTATTGTATCTTCTGTCCATCAAATACAACAACATAATTTGCCATATTGCTACTCCTTTGAGCGTTGAAGCTGAAAATGGGACTTCCCTCTTACTTTCAGAACTTATTGAACATCACTTAACATATGTAAAATACTTGCTATTGATATCCCTATCGGAAAATCATCTGCATTTAATGGATGCAGGTACGGACGGCATCGAATAATACTTATATCAATAACCGTCAAAACCTTTTCGATTGGTTTTGTCATCAATATATAACATGAATGGCGAGGGGGGTTGTGGCCCCCTCTTACAGAAGAATTACTTGTGCGCGATCTACCCGTAGGGCCTGTTTGGGAACTGCTACGCTGTTACCGCTTACAATCGTACTATGAAATTCTCAAGTAAGTGTTCTCACCACATGTTTAGCTGTCTTGTGTACCTCAAGTTAATCCTTCTCCAAAGTTTGCTTCCCACTGTACTTTCCCATCCAGAAACCGCAACTTGCACAACGTTAGTGCATACTACTTTACAATTGAAGGGATAATATGACAACTGCAGCAACCCCGTACTGTTCACTGATGAAACTAAGTTGAATTTTAAAAGACTTGCTGCGTTTGTAAAATTACCCACCAATTGGTCGTGGAGCTGGTCGATGGTACTCGAAGCTGTAGTTACTAACTCGGTGAAACAAAACCTATCCTTCAGAACGTTGGCTTCGATGGTGCATAGGTACGCTGTGTTGCCAATAACTTGATGTGCCCTGTTACATGTGCGTAGAGATAAGGAAGTGTTACATCAGATGACATATACCGTCTGTTTGCCATGACATGGTCATCGTTACCCATGAATCACATTTATGGAATAGACCTTTATATAAATACCAGTATTGGATGTTTCTCATTTGTTACGTGTGTAATAAAGGACTGACTGTTACAACATACATCATGTAAGGCTGCTCTTGCTGTCCCAGTGTCGTCGGTGTCATGTTCGATGCATTCCTATAGTATATATCTGGAGCTAGATCTCCACTGTTCTAGTCTCATAGACTATTCCGCAGAGATTTATTGTCAAGTCTTGTCGGCTAGATTTTTTAATTTGTCTATTGGCAGCTGCAGGGCTCCATCCTTGACCATCAGATTCTTTAAACTCTTCGAAGATCAACTGCCAGAGCGATACGTATACGCGCTCTATTTCTGCAAAACCACTGCAAAGTGTTCTCCATATGACATTATTGCGCCATTTAAATTGTTGTCGTGCAGTGTACGCTCATTATAGCTGCATCTAGTATGATACCATTTGATTACAACCACTATCCAATATACTGGAGCTGCCATCAACACGTAAGTGTCCCGCTCTTCGTCTCCCAATATTGCTAAGTGGACAGCTTAATGGAAGACGGTGGTAATACTTCTTCCTCTTGCAATATCTAATCAGCCATCAAGTGCGAAACAAATCTTGTAAACTAAGAAATTTTGTTGTCTCTTATGATGCATAGAACACAATAGTCACTTCAGTACCAGGGTGTATACCAAGGTCCTTGTCCTCCGAGTGTAGTTAAAACGCTCTGAGCGTGAGACAAGTTGTTGTAACTAAGACATGGTTATATGGTTAAGGTGAGGACCCTAACATGCTCTTCTCGGGCCTCATAGTCAGGAGACTCACCCTAGTATCCATGTGACCGACCTCCAACCAACTGTTAAGGGAGGCCCGTTGGCACTAATAATTGACTTTTTGTCATTTTTGTGCCTAGCAAAGTGACAAAACCTGATACTGCTTACAGACAAGATGATTGTTTTGCTTCCATCAACTTACTTTCATTTCTGACCAAACTTTATGATAAAATTAATAAGTTGGAGATCAGATTAATTCTCACAGACTGGAATCTCTAATGAAGGCTAGGAACAACAGTATTTTTGTAACTTTGATATTAGCTACTATAAGTGTTATTCGTAATTTCTCAATACTCTACGCGGCCCTGTAAGGTTATAGTGAACTTTTGGATGTAACCCTTAATCGTGCTGGAGAGGTTGCCGACTCCTCGTACATGCATGCATTCGTTGTCTCTACAAGCGCTGGAGACGAGCTCGGAAACTTATGTATATATCAAGGAAGTTTTATGCTTATTTTACTTCGCTTACTTTC
>LQNS02278074.1:635320-659444 GCA_001587735.2 Parhyale hawaiensis
TGGTGGGGTCTGTTTTTTGTATGAAATCTATAATTGCCCCAGTCATCCACTATCTGAGTGTCTTCCGGATCCATTTGTTCAGGTGAGGTATAATCGGCGTACTGGTGCTCTTTATGAGTTTGCCTTGGAACCGTTGCGATGCCGTACTGGCCAGTGTTCCAGTTCGTTTTTCCCATCGTGTGTGGATGTATAGATCAATGGTCTTGATGGCTCTGTCTTTGCTGGTGCGGGTATTGGCAGCTTTAAACGATCTGTACACAGAGCTATTCTGTGATCTTGGATGTTCTTTTTTTTTCATGCTTTTGTTTTCTTCACCTGCTGGACTGGTTGCGTGGGGGTTTGTTAACCTCATGAAGTTTCTCCGTTCCCACGTAGCCAGTCTTGTGTGATTTAATAATAATAATAATCAGTTGCTTTGATTCTGGCTGTAGTAGGCTAGCAACCAATAGAAGGTCTACCAACTAGGAAGGCAGGGTGCCATGACAGGGTAGGATAGATAGAACCGTACTAGGGGCATTGAGGAGTCAAAGCATAGTCTTGCTGTTTCAATAATCCTGGTTCACTCAAGTCTTACGATCCTTCTAAGGTGAAACAGAGTACTCCGTACATCCTTTGCTCCTGAACCCGGAAAGAAACTTGTTAGACGGAGAGCTATCTCAAGTCCCAAGACTTGAGATGGTAGATTGGTAACTAAACTAGCTGGACCTAGCAACGAGCCTTGTCCCATACCCTTTGCTCTGCAGGAGACATAGAATGGAATTTAGATTTCTCAAGAGTTCAGTTTTTTATCGGTACTCTCTGGTCCTCACACTGGGAAGGAGTTCCCCCAGCAGGCCGGGTTTGTCCTTGAGGAGAGCCAGTGCATTATAAAAGTTCAACTTTTCTAACTGTCATAAACTACTCTTGAATAGTAGTCAGCGCAGGGCCGCGCTAGATTCCAGAGGCACAGGTTACCCCAGAGACCTCAGAAAAAGTTCTTACGATACATCCAAGGATAGATCCAGTCTATCAAGGGCTACCATAAATTCATAGGGAATGGTTTTTGCAGACCTGTTTGGCTGGGCAGATCTATGTCCACCCAACAAGCAGAAGAGGTTCAGCCAGTATCACCGTTAAGTCCTGAAGGGGGACTACTACCTAGTAGATATCCGATAGTAGTACAGTTCAAAATTCCTGGAGCTGCTTTAGAAAACGCCGGCTGGTTGCCAAGGGGGTTCACCATAGAGCAACCCTAGTTCTCCCCCGATCATAGTTTTCCGGAGAGAAGTCAGCTAGTGTAGGATACAGCAGGTCGAGCGGGAGGTTATCTTCTAGCTAGGAAGTAACAGGGAAACTCAAGTTTCCCAGGTTGGACCTGCTTAGACTCGGTCTTACAAACATGAGCTTTTGACAATTTCAGGAGGGCCAAGTTAGGTTGCGTCTGCCTATGTTAGGGAGTTCCCCCCTCCCCCAGCATAGGAAAACTTCTCTAGCAAAAGTACAGCAGAGTAAGGCACACTTCCCTTGGGCTGCTGGTCGAGCCAAGTAGTATAGACGAGGACCATCCACCAGTTACGGGATGGGGCCCTCTAAGAGCAGGTTAAATTTGCTCCGCCTTAAACAGGGCGACTATAACCTTAAGCCAGAGTCGCCTAATAGTCAACTACCCAGTCAGGTTCAGGGAGTAGCAGCTGAAAGCTGCAGTATAGATATATACTAAAAAAAAATTGTAACAGGCTTTGAAAGTGGGACGATCAACAAGAGGAGACTGGACTCAGGCAGAAGCCTGTAATGGTAGGTGCCTCTGTTCCGGAAAATTGGAGAAAATCTCTTCTCAAACGAGCTGACTAAGATCCCTTTTGGTCCAAAACCAGAGCCTCAAATATGCTTAGGTCTCTAGGGCCAAAGTAAATCTAAATTTCATATAAATATTGGATCGACTAGTCTAGAATTTAAATTTTATGTTTCTGGACATAGTTTCCCATCATCAGAAACTAAATTAAGGACGCCGACTTGTAGCTAGTTTATTGACCGTATCCCAGAGACATCTGTTACCACATTTTAAAACTTCCCTACAACTTCAGCGCCCATTTCACAATACTTTTGCTCCGGTCATTCGCACTTTACACCTCAACCTAACAACATCTCGCCCCTCATTAGCCTTAGGTTTAAGAAATGTTTAAATAAACCTTTCCTATTATAGTTGACAGCATTTTATTTAGTTTCTGATAATGGGAAACGATGTCCCACAACGTAAAATTTTAACTTGAGACTAGTCAACCCAATATTTATATGAAAATTTCCTTATTTTAGCTTTTCTTTGAAATCTAAATTGCTTACTCTCTCCTCACTCACAAGGTCCTCATCGAGGGTTCCTCTTGACCTTGTCTGAAGGGGGATGCTTGCTTAACCATAGAGTAGTTAAGGTCAGTACAGGACCCTCCCGGAGGGTCCTGGTAGCACTTGNTCCTTATTTTAGCTTTTCTTTGAAATATAAATTGCTTACTCTCTCCTCACTCACAAGGTCCTCATCGAGGGTTCCTCTTGACCTTGTCTGAAGGGGGATGCTTGCTTAACCATAGAGTAGTTAAGGTCAGTACAGGACCCTCCCGGAGAGTCCCGGTAGCACTTGTGCCAAAAGCTGGGTGCAGCACCCCGTGCAGGCGTGCACCCGAGCGAGTGCATTCATGCTCACGTATAATGTAATGGTAGGAAGCCCACGTCTCTCTGAAGTGGCCACATACCACAATTTTACAGACCATTCTTTATCGTAATGAGTTTATTTAGATAAAAAGCATACCATGCTAAAAGTTATATACTTGTACCGGTATATTGCTGTTGTCACGATAAGTAGAGAGAATGCGATTGGTACTTAATTCTGTTTTGGATGCATAAAATATTATGTAGTTCTATAGGACTGAGCAAACTAACTGGAGTGTATATTGAAGCCAAAACAAGGAAATGTATCGCATTTCGAAACTGTTCATTTCGTGTCACAGTCTGGCACCTTCTGTTGTCGTTTTTGCATTTTAATAACCGAATGAGAAGTTAATAAGAAATTAAGTTAATATCATTGCTATTTACTGGCTAATAACTGTACGTAGCTAATGCAGTTTATACATAGAATATATAAGTAAAATGGAATTCAGTATTTCGGTTTTTTTTGATGAATTTGAGCATTAGGCTTGTTCTTATTGGTATTTTTGCTTAAACATTTATTTCTTTTGTTGAAAATGCCGCGGCCTTTCAATAGAGCAGTCTTTCCTCTTGAGACTTAAGCCTTCCTCTTTGCCACACTTCTCGGTTGGCACACTACCTATCTTTCTGCCCACGGTCCTCTTGTTGAATTTTGTGCTGCCTGCAGTGTGAAGAAAAGTTGCCAGTTGAGATTTGGTTTTAATTCTTCCTAATCTTAACTTAAAACACTTTGAGCCCGTTCTAACTTCGAATGAATCGAGCAAATCTACAGTATTATTCAACAGTTCTAGTGTCGAAGCTCGCTCAAATAATGGCGTGTCTTTAGAAGTATCTTGCAGGGGAGAGTCAATGATGTCTCCTTCTGAAGGCACAGGATCCTGTGTGGAAATTTCTTGCTCCATGTTAGCAGTTTTACGTGGACAATTCCCAAGAGTAGCTATGCAAACGCAGTTAGGTACTTTCTGTTGTCTTAAAATCCTCAAAGAATGCTTCCATGGGCACCTTTTCTTCTGAGACTGCTACAACAGTATGATATCTACGCTGTGAAAGGCAGTTGCAGACGTTGTGTGGAAGATGCAAAGCGCTGTAGGTACTGCGAGCATGCAACTGTTTGTTCAGTACCACAGGGCTATATAGTATCATTTTACGTTCCTGCAATAGAATTAAACACCAATCGCATTCTCTCTAATTATTGTGACGACACTTACAATAGCAATATATAACCATGTAACTTTAAGTATTGTATGCTTTTCATTTAAATAAACTTATCGTTTCGATAAAGAATCTTCTCTAGAATGGTGGTATCTGGCAATTTAAAAGAGGGAGGTGCAGGGATGTGTGACAGAGGAAGCTGGTAAGGGCATCCAGTACAGCACATTATATGTATGCACGAACGCACGCATTCGCTCGGGTGCACGGGGTGCAGCACCCAGTTTTTGACACAAACTTGACAGAAACTTCCGTGTCTTTAAGGAACCGGACAGAAAGCAGTAGTCCTAAAAGGGTCCAGGAAGGTCCGAGTTACAAGCAATTCTACTCGCTGGCTAGTATCTCCAGAACCTTCTGATAAAGGTTGAAAACAGCAAGAGTCTGGGTTAGAACAGTATTGTCCTAACAGGGTTTTGCTACATAGACTAGTTCTGGGACAATCCAGTAAAGGCAGTTTGTTATTTATAATCTATCTATTGATGAAAGGTCAGGGGTACGGCAACTCACAGAAGATGGTTGCCAGGTACCCCCGAGGTTAGAGGTGACTTACTGTCATTATCTTGCCATTGTTGAAACAGCTCGATTGGCTAAAGGAAAAGTCAACAAAAAGGGAAGAGAATAAATTAGCTAGTTCACGTCAGGATCCTTTGCACCAGCAACTCAGGGGGGGGGCTCATGAAACCCCCCTCCCTGCTGCACCGTTGGTATGTCGGAGCTACCGACAGAGGTGTTCTGTCGGAGCGAGCCACTGAGAATGGATTGGTTTGCAAACAATTTTTCACAGTAGCGAGTGAAGACAGAACACCTCTGGAAGATCACAGACCCAAAGCCTTTTCAGTTCCATGGCCTAGGCCCTAGGGTAATGTTGACGTATTAGTGCGCTCGTCGTGCTAAAGTCAGGAGTGAGGAGTGCTGCTACTGCTAGTGGGCTCCTGAGGCACCAGGTGGGCGAGGCCTACGAAAAAAAAGATTGAACACCGAAAGCTGTCTACAATGAGGGTTACGTTTCAAAACAGTCTAAACTACCATTTAGACGCCCCCAGAGTTGGGCGCTGTCGCGTGTCTGGTGCTACCGACAGAAGGTGTTCTGTCTTCGCCTTGCAAACTCGCCTTCCATTTCAATTTTACCCTCCGCTACGGTTGCTGTACTATTTCCACAGACGATTTACGTTATTAAGCAATATTCGTGCGGGGGCCACCCCTGCTCAGCCAGTTGAAATGGTGTGAGTTGCTGCACCTCGTGTCGTGATACCCGCGATTGCGGCTCACAGTGGCACTAGCGCCTAAGCTACAGTACACAGCTGTACCAGACGGTGCTAGTGACTCTATGCGCTGCGACTAGGGTTCCGGCGCTGCTCTGTGCCGCCGCGAGAGGCGCCCTGTGAGGTGTGGGAAGCCACCCCAGAAATAGTTCCTGCACGTATTTTGTTAATATTTAACAAATGGGTAGTCACATTCCAACGGAAATACCTGTGAAGGAACGTCATCCCCACACCTTGTTGCAGCACCAATTGTAGCTCTGTATGTATCTTGGTTACTGCGCTATCGGATATTGTGGAAAGCCACCCACTCGACGCCATGCAGTAGCTACTGGCAGTGACGACTCATGGGTTCTCTGAAAGGGTGACGCTAGCTCACCTCAAATTCAATTCAGAGTTTAAATAAAATAATGGAAGTGACTTGAGATGGGTTGTTGTTGTTTTATGTGTTGTCCCAAGTTTCCAGAGAGAACCCATCTAAGTTTACTCTTGAGTCTGGTATATATGCTAGTCAAAAAACGAGTTTCATCAGTTAACCATCCGAACGTTTTGTTGAATCCTAAATCCAGCTTTGAAGTTTTATTGAATATATATATTGTAAAAATGTTAGCAGCAAGTGCCGTTAGTCAAGTTTCGGAAATTTCTTCAACTTTTGGACGGAATTACGATAGAAAATTCTTTGCGACTGTGTGCTAGTTTTTTTTTTTTTATATAAAAACGGGACGCATCAAAGTATCTGGACGAGGAGATTACAAGACTCGTTATTTTGACTAGCACAGGCTTTTTCTTCATTTCTTTAAATTTGGACGGAATTACGATAGAAAATTCTTTGCGACTGTGTGCTAGTTTTTTCTTTTTTTTTATATAAAAACGGGACGCATCAAAGTATCTGGACGAGGAGTTTACGAGACTCGTTATTTTGACTAGCACAGCCTTTTTCTTCATTTCTTCAAATTTGGACGGAATTATGATAGAAAATTCTATGCGACTGTGTGCTATTTTATTTATAAAAAATGGACGCATCAAAGTATCTGGACGAGGAGATTGCGAGACTCGTTCTTTTGACTAGCACGTGCTCTTGAAAAACCCATCCATGACCGAGGGTGAGTAACGAGAAGATGAGCACACTGAGCTTGACCTTGGCCATGGTGACCTTACAGGCAGGAGTAGGACTGCGTATGGGATTTTTGAGAAAACCCAAGATCACACTGTGAACAAATCCCAAGATGTTACAAAACTAAATATTGGAACATCTAAGAGTTAATAAGAAATATGTTATGTAGACTATTACATATTGAGTACCATATGCTTGACGTTCTTATTAGTTGTATTCTTCTATCATCATAAGAACAAAAATAACCCCAAATTATCAGAATCAAACCCAATGCTTTGGGTGAAATCCCAAAATCTTGGGGGAAAGCTCGAACTTTGCCTGCCTTACTTACGGGCAAATCACGTGTCCCGGGGCGTCACCTCAGATGGGTAGTCAAAAAATGAAGCTGATTTTCCGGTCTTGTATTGACGACCGTAACATTACCCCATTTACTCGGACAAAAAGTCCGAGGCTCAAAAAAAAAAGCCGGGAATCTGGGATTTGCGTGTAAGTGGGGTCTAAGTAAACAGGGTTCGACTGTACTATATGTCCCTTCCTTGTTCCTGTGTGAGATAACAGTAATAATAATACTGTGCTTAATAACGGGACTTTAGGTATGTTACACTAAGACTCTTTGATGTTTCAGAACAACAACATGGTGGAGAGAAGCTATTGGGGCCCGCCAGTAAGTCATGCGAGGCAGCCGCCACCACCTCCAAATGGATATCTTCCAACAATAATAGTCAGCCTAAGGAATGTATTGTATCCAGCAATGCTGAAGTTTCCCACATAGGCTCCAGCAACAGCAGCTCACAAAACAAAACGCTAAAGAGATTACTGGAAAAGAACCCCAGGAGAAGTCCCCCCTCACAGTTTCTGCAGTGCAAGCCCTCGGATGTTGGCTCTGTGCTGCCGTCTTATGGCACGTCCTCCTTGTCTTCTGGGAGCGTTACAAGCTTACCATTGGACGCTGTTCCTGCAACGTCCCTAACTACGCCCGTAGTGTCACACTCGCGCTCATCCAAGCGTGATACGCCGAAAACCTTACCCTCCAATCATAATTCTGATAATTACCTTCATCTGAGAGCGGCTCTAGATGCGGACTTGCCTCAGGATACCTCTTCTAATTATTCTTCCCATGATGGTGCCAATAGCAGGCCAGCCCCGGTGTCTCTGCCTTACTCCTGTATGAGAATCTCACATGGCACTATGGCCAATTCCATGAGTAGCCGCAATATGAGTAGATGTAGTGGCAGCAACAGTCATGGAAGTAATAGTACTATTAGCAATAATTTAGATTTAGCAATTAGCAATGGTCTTGACCACACTGATCGAGGCAATGATATTTTAGGGCGGAGTCTTCCCTCCAGAACTGCAGCGTCCCCAGGACTGGATTTTCCTTCTCCATCTCCGTGCAGCTTATCTAAGGATGATGAAGATAGCCTGGACAGCAGACTGAGGGCATTGCACAGTCCTCATAATGTCCCTTCTCCGTCCCTAGTCCCTTCATCATCCCAGCTTGCCAGTCTAACAAGCGATACCAGCGCATGTCACCCACCTCTGCCTGATGTATCTCTGGAACACAGCTCTCTGCAACAAGCCCAGACCTTACCAGAATTGTCGCTTGACACCAATGCAATGCTTAACCCCTCGCCTCACTATACTGGCCAGTTGAGTGTTGGTCCACTGAGTGTTGAGTCTCACGGTGCTGGTCCACAATCTGTGGGGCCTCATAGTGTCGGCCCGCCGAGTGTGGGGCCGCCTAGCGTTGGGCCCCCCAGTGTTGGCAGCTCTAACATGACTCCCAGCCATAACCTCACATCCAGTAGGCCCAGTAGCATCAGTGCTAGTACCAATCACAGTAACACCAACAACGATTTCTGTGGGTTGTTGCCCTCTGTTTCGCCCAGTGGTGTAATGATGCCCTTAGATAATCAGATGAATGGCTGCAGTAGCAGTGACGTGTGCAGCAGCAATGGTAATGTCATCAATCCACCATCATTACTTTCCTCCACATCTGCAGCCAGCAGTGCTGAGGAGGAAGTCAAGAGAATATCTGCGATGCTGCAGAAAGAGGTGGAAGCGCTCACTGCTTCACAAAATTTGAATACCAGATCTCGTTCAATACACTCCATGCCAGCCAGTGCCCTGCCGTCGCATGACGTTGTGGAAGTGCCGCCAATGGCAGGCCGCCGGCACCACTCGAGCTCATCGTCTCTGGCCGGAGTATCATCACAAACTTCCCAGAGCAATTCCTCAGTAGTCAGTAGTTTGGGCAGTTCGTCTGCCGCCCTGCCCGGGGCCACCACTGACTCACAGTCAATACTTCCTAGTTCTAATTCTATCGCCAGACTACCTGGCACTACGAACTCACAAGTAACCAATACCAATACTAGCAATAACATGGGCTCTGTACCTGTACCTATTGGCCACATGTCTGTTGAAACTCTTAATCAAATTCAGGCAGATTTACTCGCAACAGTTAGTGAGTCTGATTTAAATGCTGTATTGAACGCCACTCCTGATTCTTCCGACCCTTCTTTACTGCCAAACAACTCCTCTCTTGTATATTTTCCTGACAACCAATCTGTACAGTTCGACTCGTCCTTGTTAAATTCCGATACTTTTTCATCGAATCAGCTACAGAATAGTGGCGGATTATCACAAGTACAATTTAGTAATGATCAGCTGAGTATGCCTGTGCTAGACGCGGGTGACAGTTCTGCTTCTATCTCCGCATCAGGCCACAGCATGCAACAGAACATGAGAAGTAGCGGGTCAGTCGACCAGTCCGATCAGTTGCGACTCGCTGACGCTTCTCAGTCTGATGAGCTAGCCAATGCTGTCAACTCCATTACTCAGCCCGCCCAGAATGGTTCAATGAACTCTTTTGATTCTCCAGTTAGTTTCCTGCAGCCCAGCTCCCACCTGCCCATTGTTGCCTCATCTCCTGCACCCTCTCCATCTCCCACCGTGTCCTTCTGCTCCGTAAGTTTGGCTTCTGCATCTCCTCTCAGTGTATCGAGCGTGTCCAGCCTTCCTCTGACACCCTTAGTGACTGGCACCAACGTGCAGGATGTCACTGCAATAGGGCAAAATGTTGGCACAAGTCAAGGTATCACTGTCGTAATCGGAGGTACTGCCACGCCAATCACGCTGCCTCAGTCTCCCATCACTTCGGTAGGTTCTGCAATTAATAAGAAACCAGCAGGCTCCACTATTCTTCCAAACCATAGCATTACAAGTCAGGGTGCAGGGCTGAGTCAGTCACCAATACAAACCTCGTATGGCTGTGCCGGGCACACCACCCCCGTCCACACTTTCACTTCCCAAACAACTGCGCCTGCCACTCCATCTCCTAAAAAATCTAGCAAGAAGAGAAAGCCCAATGAAACTAGGAAGATAGTGCCCCTGAAGGACCGCGAGTATAACCCAGAAAAGCACTGTGGTGTGCTGGTGGCAGAGACCGGCAAGCCCTGCACCAGGTCACTCACCTGCAAGACCCACAGCCTCACTCTGAGAAGAGCCGTGAACTCCCGTAGTAAAAAATTCGATGAACTTCTATTGGAACACAAGGCAAATAAAACTCCGAAGACTGGGGATGGCGCAGCCAGCTCTGGCGGTATACAGGTAAGCCTTACATATTGTGTTGCATGGTTCCTAATAATATGTTTGCTGCGTGTTATATTAGCTTTTATCTCGGCAATTTAGGGACGTCTTTTCAAATACTTAATGTGGGAGGCCTCTAAAAAATCCGTGCGCTCATTGCGCGGAGCGGTGTTGTGTCACACCCTCGTATGTGCTGCGCATCAGCATGCGCAACTTTCTTGTTACATATTGAGGAACAACTTGAGTTCTGATTTCTTGAAATTTGAATGCAGCGATCCATGTCTCTAGTTATAGTTCAAAATTCATAAACGGTGGAACCGGTTGGCATGACCTTATTTTGTGTTTGTAACTGTCAGTGTACTGAGTCTGTCTTGTGATAACCGTGCAAGCAACGTGTTGATACCTTGGCTTGGCATAATACCCCAGGTTTGGTGCTGCAAACATCAACAAATAAGAGCGCGCTGACGTGTGCACGGCGGCAGTGGCCTCACATGAACTGAGTGTGGTGTGTTTGATTCTGTGCAGGGACCCTCGACCCCTTCACGTGGTGTGACTACCCCTACAACTACCACCACCACTACCTCCTGTATGCCAACTACTAACTCAACCATGGTTGCCAGCACCAACATTAACTTAACCATGGGTGGGGCTGCTGCTGCTGGTGGTAGTGGTTCCCATACGTCATCATCTCCTTTACTGGTACGTTCCCTGAGTGGAGCCGTGCCTTCCACTACACCAGTACCTCAGCAGCAACAGCAACACTCGGTGGACCTGCACTCTGCCCTCCACCCTCCCGCCTCTCCTTATCAGTGGGCTGCCAGTCTGGCCTCTGTCAGAGCTACCAGGGTCCACACTGAGAATTTCTACTCTTGTACTCCACCTCAGCCGCTGGCGGTGAGTGCCCTGCATTAGTGTGTCTCCGTTTCTCTTGCCATTTAGTGACTGGCTCATTCTTTCAGGCTCTTGATGATTTGACTTCAGTCAAACTTTGTGTGGTCTCTCAGTCATCATCATAAAATCTGTGCAAGGTAACTCACAAAATTGTATGCGGTTTGAGTTACTAAAATTGCTATACGAAGTATGGAATCTATTCAGTTGTATTGAGTAGGGCTTGGTTGTGTTATGTTCGTAGATATCCACCCCTCAAGAGAGTTATTCTGGTGGACCCTATTCCTGTCAGAATATCTATGGGCCCCACAACCCCAAGGGATGTCCCAAGCGCCTTGCCACAGGAGATATTACATCTGGCTGTATATCCCGCTGACAGGGTTAGGTAGGTCCTCTCGACTTTCTTTCTGTTCTGTGAGATGGGCGGCCGATGGTGACACGCGACCCATCCCAGGACACTGCTATCTGCTCACGGAAGGGTCCTCCACATGACTGTTTCTTTCTGGTGTCATTTTTCTTCTCTGACAGATGCTGTGCACTTCGTTGTTCTGTCAGTAGCTGCGCACTAGCCACTTTGAGATCAGTAGAACAAATAGCTGGAGACCTTTCAGCAGAAAAGTCGACATAAATGTCACTGGGACTTGCGTTAAGAGCAGATTGTCTCTGAAGTGCTAGTAGATTAGATAGTTAGCTGGCAGTAGACGGACCAACAGCCTCAGGCCCATTCCCAGAGAGTAGTCGGGACGCACGCTCCTGCCCTCTATAATCTATTACTATTATGCCAAAATCATTCAGGCATCTGAGGAAGAAACGAAGAGAAAAACTAACCTAGGATTTGATCGTGCGAGCGCGGTGTTTGCTACAGACCCTCGGGACTCTTGAGACTTTTGCACAGGAAACCTAAATGGATTAAGATTAAGGTGGCGGTGGCCTCGAAAGATTTGGCTGTTAAAGAGTTGAGTGTGTCGTGGGTGAAGATTTTGTCGTTATGGAGGGTGTTGCTCCCAGTTTTCGTCAATACGACTTTTGAACGCATTGACTGTCGCTGCACCGACAACTTCAGAGTGAACTAGTCCAAATGTTTACTATGAAGTAGCCTATGGGAAAAAAACTGCTGCTTCAGAGTAGTTCTTTGATCTTATGTTGGAGTTTTTGACCTTTGTTGCGGAGGCGAAAATCGACGTCCCTGTCAAAATTCTGTTGTAGGCACGTTGCTGAGGCTTTTCAAGTAATATATGTAGGCCTGCCTACTTGAATGTTTGTATAGTTGCCCTGTGAGTCGTCTGTGCTCTAGAGAGACGAGTCCGATTGCATGTCGGCGATACTCCTACGGCATGTTTCGCCACTGAGCTACCTATAAATTTTGTTGCTGTGCTTTGAATTCTTCCCGATTTATTGATATCATTGAATTGCTGTGGCGACCAGAATTGAACTGCAGATTCTAAATGCGGGCGCCCTAGTGCCTGCTTTGTGCCAAGGAATGATTATGTCTTTTTGAATTTTTACTCTGAATTCCTGGTAATGAATCTCTGCACTCTGCTTCTTTTCTTGACACTAAGTCAATTTGTTGACTGTGTGGTACCATAGTTTGTTTGTGATAGTTCTTCCCAGGTCACGTTGTTGGGTGACAGCTTCTAGTTCTGTCGCGTTCATTTCAACTTGGGTTGGTGGGTTCTCCGGTCTTACGTGCATAGTACCTACTGACCCTTTGTTGACATTAAAGCTGCCACTTTGTGGTCCATCCCATGAATGGTCTAGGTCTTGTTGGGGCTCAAGCTAGGGGTGTGCCAATTAGTCGACATTGGCAGTAATGGGCACTTTTTGGCAACTATTATTGACATTGCCAATAGTTCACAAATTTTTTAGTGAAATTGACCGATTACACTGGTCAACAATTAAAGCAATTTTAAGGTTTTTCAGCAGCTATGCAATAATTCTAATGCACTAAAGACAAATATAACAACCGCTTTATTTTATCAGGTCAGGTTTCTGTGCTCCGCCCGTTATGAAAAATCCAATAGTTGTGGCACTTAGCAATGATACACTGGTTCAGATAAAAACAAGGGCTAAGTATTTTTGACTAATTTAGAGCAATATTGCTATGCTGATTACAGATATCACGTTGGTTTTTTTCAATCTGGTCATTTTTCTTGAGCATCGTCACACCTATTTGCGTTTTCGTGGACTTGTACCTGTGTTTTCGATTTATGTGATCGTGGCAATCGTGCTCTGTGTTATGTTGAGGTCTTGTTACCACTTTCTCACTTGTAACAGGTCAATGATATTTCCAGCTGAATATGGCTTCTGGAGGGATCTTATAGAGTGCAGCCATTGTACTTTGTTAGATCTAAGGCAAATATCATAACAGGAATCCAGTCACAAGTTTCATAAAGCATGCTTACCATCAACCAAAAATGTCTACAAACCTTTTTGTAATGAATCGTGAGTTTTTCACCTGATTAAGGGTAATTTTGGTGCGCTGAATACAAAAATAACGCCAATTTCTCCATGTCAAGCCTCAGGAATTGTGTTATGCCCATTATAAAAAATCCGATCTGCTTAAGAATGTAATATCACATCACTATATATGTTAGTGGGTGATGGTAAACATAGTAATCATGCTTTATGAAGCTTATGACTGGATTTCTGTCATGAATATTTTATTCATCGCACTTGTAATAACGAGCATGCTCTTAAAAGATCTCCCCGTAACCGTATCATTCAGCTAGAGAGAAATGTTGACCTGCTCATAGTCCTAAAATGACGTATAGCTACAGCGTGTCCGACACTTTTGTTGCCAAACTTTAAAATGCGTTAGCAATTGCCGAAATGAACACTTTTTATTCTATGAAGGTATGGTCTAAAAGGTTTAGTTAAAAAGTGACAAGGACTTGAAGTTCGACAGTTATTAAAAGACTTTGCAAGGAAATTAAATGTATGAAAGTGACAGGGGTTTGAATTAATTTTCATCCAATATTCTGAGTGCTCCTCGACATCAACGATAAAGATTGGTTTGTTTACTTTCAGCGCTTCTTTAGCTGCAAATGTATCACCGGCAGTGAAGGAAATATCTAATGCTCAATTAGCGGATGTGCACCTAGCGTATGGTGCTGCAAATGGAAATTCTAAGGAGGCTGTACGAATTTAGGCAGAAAGGCACCCCAACAAACATGTTCCAGCACGTCAAGCATTCACACTTTAAGCGCCTAGGAAGCGTCTCCGCAAGAAAGTGTACAATTTTTTTTAATAACTGGCCAACTTCAAGCCCTTGTAACTCTTTAACTAAGAATTTTAGACCATACCTTCATAGAATAAAAGGTGTTCATTTCGAAGATCGCCATCTTCTGTTAAACTTTGGCGACACAAGTGTCAGACACCCTGTATATATATGACCTCGAACATCAACTGCACAAGGACAGCTATTGCCAAAATTGCAGAAAGCAAAAATACTTGCACTAGACCACAAAAGCTGATAAAAATGCGGTGATAGCTGAGAAAGTTTACCTGATTGAGGGAACCCAATGTGATATTTGGTATCAGCACATTGATATGCTTCTAAATCAATTGAATATAGCTACTTATAGCAACCTTATTTTCGTTGTGGATGGTGTCATCAGATCAAATTTTTTATTATATATGGCGTAGCGCAAAAACCTGCCCTCATACAGAGAAACTAGCGTCATTTTTGCACTCTTTGCATCGAAAGTAACCTATATCAGTTACAAAAAAAACTAAGACCATGAGGCGTCCACAACCCTATTGCAACAACTGCCTCGTACCTCTCACTGTCTTGCATTTAATGGCCGAACGTCCCACCTTCTCCAACGAGCGGAGGGACTGCTATCCAGACCTATATGATCTGGATGCTGACTCCATCCTCCGAGGAATGCTTTCTGAGGAACCTCGCTGCCAATTAATAGGAATGCCCTTAAGACTTCTCTTATCAGATGTGACCTCTATCACAAGCTGTGATGAATCCATTACAATAAATGCTATCATCAACTACGGCTCTGCCTTTTTCTTTGTGAGTTACATAACTATAGGTATGTTGAATTAATAATAGTTTCCTCCTTACAACTACTATTTTAAAATAAGATGAGACATATTCCGTGCCCTAGCGGCGCACAAGCCTGTGGTTAAATACAGTGATGGTTCAGTATGATATAGGCAGTGTGCCACTGAAGCGCTAGTAATATCTCTACTACTACTATCTTGAAACGAGGTGACTTCGACCAAATTTTGAGTTGAGTTTGAACACCTGGCATTAAAAAGGTATTCATGTTATAGTCGATATTAAGCCTGCAAAACTTGTATCTGGGTCTGTAGTTGTATTCGCCACATTATGAATGTCCAGCTCTGGTTGATGACTGTGTGTGTGGGGGAGGAAAAAATGGGTATCAGTCAAAGTAACCCCATTGATGTACCTACCGATGCTAACTATGGCAAAGGTGTTGTTCACTGGAAACAGTGTGGCAGACCGTGCTGCTAATGGGATATCTCCTGCCCTTCAAAAGCTCTGTATTAGAAGTAAGCTGATTGAGCATCCAAGTGGTCTTGCAAACTAACCCAGGTTGTGGCAGACCAAGGTATGTGGATCGTAGGGCCGAGGCTAAGCTTGTGTATGAGAGGGCACAGCATCGTCAGAGGCAGCGTTTCAGGGAGTCTCAACTGCGTATTGACCATTCACATCGTTGGTGGAGTGAGCTAAAGGGTCCAGTTGTAGGTGCTGAACCTTCGTTGCCGCCCGTTGCTGGTCCCGGTTGAGGTATTGCTGATCCCTTGGCTAGGGTGGAACTCTTGTTTGCTCACTTTGACGGGAAGCAGACCAGAGATGTGTTGTCATTGCCCCATGGATGTCTCCATGAACCTGGTTGAACTTCTTTGGCGTTCAGATCTGTTACTATCAGAATCCTGCTTGAGGGTTTTGATCCTCATAAAGGTGTGAACCCGGTGGGTATGTTTCCTCTGTTTTATGAGTAGCTTGCTGGCGTTCTTGTCCCTCAGCTTGGAGTGATCTTCCGGCGCCTGATATGGTTAGGAAGTTTTTCCCGTTATTGGCGTACTGGGAATATCACTCCCATTCCCAAAGGTTCGGTGTCGCCCCTTGTTACCAACTATCGGCCACTATGCTGACACCCATTTTGTCGAAGGTGTTTGAGAAATTGGTTGCTTCTAATCTTGGTCGTTTTGCAGAGACTATTGGTTTGCTGCCTGCTGGTCAGTTTGGGTTGTTGTGGCGCATTGCTAGCGGTATCTCACCATTTGCAGTCTGCGCAGGATTGTGGGTCTGAGGCACGCCTTGTACAGTTGGACTTTAGCGTGGCGTCTTACAGGGTCAACCACAGGGGTCTATTGTACAAGTTGGAGTTGTTTAGCGTGGGTGGTATGGTTCTGTCATTCATTTGTGATTTTGTTTCTTAGCGAACACAAAGTGTGTCTGTTGATGGGTTTTTGAGTGCCTCAGTTGCGGTGGAGTCCAGCATCCCTCAGGGTAGCATACTGATGTTTGTTCTGTATACTAGTGATATGCTCCCTTTGCCTAACATGATGATCAACTGTGCCATCGATTCCACTCTGATGGCAGTGATACCTGCTCCAGAATCCGTAATGATTTCGCCCAGTCTCTGAATAGGGATCTGTCACGCATTAGTGCATGGTGCTCGGCCTGGAGTATGAAGCTGAATGCCAGTAAGACCAGGTTTGTGATTGTCAGTCGGTCTCGGACACTTTTACCGCAGCATCCTCATCTGACCCCTCAGGGGGTACAGGATGGGCCATAGGGTGAGGTTAGCTAGGTTTGCCCATGCTATGTTATGGTCTCCGGCGACCCCAGGAGGCTCGTGTAGGTTACCTCAGCCATCAGCTATGCCTTTGGACGTCTGTCTTTCGTGCCCACTTTGCTTCCTTCCCGATTTCAGACTCCTTGCCCACTTTGCTTTCTTCCCGATATCATACTCCTACTTGCTCATGCTTTATTCTGTTTTTCCTCTTCTTTCCCGACTTGCTGTTCCCATGTACGTTGATCCTGTATGGGAACACCTTCGTGCCTGGGTCCCCAGTTTTGTCGACATACTTGTTCCCTTGGTTCTCCCTCTGTGACTTCGTTCTGCCCGGAAACGGAGGCTTAAACTTTCTGACTACAAAATATAACAACAACAACAACATCCACATCTGAAAATGGATGATGGTTTGCTTCAGGAGTCTAGCTCTTTGGAGATTCTCGGTGTTGTCTTTCATGAGAAACTTTCTTATGAGCAGCATATTAGGCAACTGGTGGCACGGGCTTCCAGTAAGATTGGGCTCCTGCTTATGATGAATTCTGTGTTTGGTGACAGTGAGGTTGTCCAAAGATGCTTTTATGCGTTTTGCTGCCTGTGTTGGAGTATTGCTCACCGATCTGGGCTTCAGCTGCTGACAGTGACTTGCGTCTGCTGGATCGACTTTTTAGTTCAGCCAACAGGCTGTGCGCCGAAAATGATGTGGTGAGTCTTTTCCAAAGGAGAGAGGTGGCTGGACTCTCTACACGTTTCATAAGGTGTACATCAATGAGAGACATTGGCTGTACAGTATTCTTTTGTCCCTGCCCGCAAGGTCTTTGGGAGGATTATGTACGCGTGCTGCGGATATTGCGAACTCTGTCACTTGGGAGAGTGTTAGATGCCAAACTCATCAGTTCAGTCGGTGCTTCATGCCCAGGTCTGTTGGGATTTGGAATTCATTGAGCCGGCATCGGCTTTTGGTCATGTAGACCTGCAGGCGTCGAAGTCAGCTGTCAATTTGCAAAATTTTTCATTTGGGTTGTTCTACTTGTCCATGGTGGCCCGGGCGTGAAATTTTAATACATAGCTAATAATAAAAGTCCCAATTTAGCATTTCTGAATATGTGCGACACCAGCTGATCAGTTAGCAACAATTGTATTCATGTTTTTAACGTGTAACTGCTTCCAACAGACATGTTCGTACAACACCCGGCGACTTGGTGGATACCTCAGCTCAGAACACAAGAGTGACTTACTGCGGAGCGTTCTGTGCAGCGCCCTGAAGAAACCTTCACCTACCTCGTATCTTCTAGAGAACTCGCATTCGAGTGGCAGTACATCATCTGGCAGCTTATCTGCTGGTGTTACTGAACGTCTTAATAATGTCAAGCCTCTACTGGCTCGCAAGCTGCAGGCGACGGTGCCATTAAATGCTCTGGCCGCCGGCAAGGATGGTATCACTGTCGGTACAGGATATAACGGCCACATACAGGTCGCTGCAAATAGTCTTGGTATTGTTGGTAGTGTTGCTAGCGGGCAACTGAAAAGGGGAGTGCACCATATTGATACCATTCCTAATAGAAATGCCAATAGTCTATCAAAAAATAATAAAAATAAAAAGGCAAAGCTTAATGAAAATGGCCCTGGGCTTAACTTGCTCAACAGCGTTGTACAGATCGACACAAGTGTTAATGCAAAGAATCACGGAATTCCTGTTGTCGCTGTCACCATTCCTAACGGCTTGTCTGCTCCCCAAGCCATTAGCCTCAGCAATGTTAACTTGAGCAACGTACGTGCTGCTGGAACCAATCAGCCCATCCGTATCCATCCTTCCATGAGGACGTACGTTCGCGACCAAGTAACGGGAGAGAACAGAGCAAGTAATATGACTGGTGTGTTGAGTAACGTTGCGGTGACGGGTGCTGCTCCTGCTGCAGCTGGCGCTGGAGCTTCCTCCACCCCCGTGACCGCTGCTGCTGTAGGGCAGACACTGCCACGACTGCCATGCTTGTATCACGAGCGGAGTCCATGGTGGTCGATGGAATAACGGCTACCCGAGTTCAGAAAGTTCTCGCTGTCGCGACCCCCGTAGTCTGACCTCGACGTAGGACCGTCACGGAAGGGACGAGACTCGCGCTTCATTCATGCCACGCAGCTTTCCAAAGGTAATAGAAATCTCCGATTCCTTTCCATGTGCAATTCTTTCTTTGATATTATAAGGTCATTGTTGCACTATCCTAAACCCAAAGAGTGTCTGGTATAAAATTGTCTGTTTTTAAAAAACAATATTAGATAGCCTACGTGTTACAGGTACAGGCACGGCAGTGAAATCTGCCCATATGCTCTTAATAGGCATAGGATTAGGTTCGCTTATGCTATGTTATGGAGAGGAGTGCCCCGGGGGATAGTTGCACCTTCGCAACATCTAATGTTCGTACCACGTATCCATGCTCCTGTTATCACTTTATGTTCTGTTCATTCTCTTCTTGCACCACTTGCTATTCCCTCACACATTGAACTCGTGTTGGAGCGCCTTCGTGCATGGTTCCACGTTTCATTGACAAACTGGATGCCTCGTATTTCTCCCTCTTTTAGACCACCTTAGTAGTGGAGACAAGCTTAAACTTGTCAATGCCCTCTGCGGTATATTCTGGCGGGCCCCTCAGGGGGTGTAGCATGGGTCCATAGGGTTAGGTTAGTTAGGCTCACCCATCTCATGTTATGGTGAGCAACGCCCCAGAGGGACCCTGTAGGTTACCTTAGCCGTTAGTTAGGCCTTCAGGACGTCTGTATTTCGTGCCCACTTTGCTTTTTTCCGATTGGCTCTTACTTTAGTCTGTTCTTCCTCTTCTTTTCCAACTTGCTGTTCCCATGTGCGTTGATCCTGTGTGGGAACTCCTTCGTGCATGGGATCCACGTGACTATTCGACATGCTATATGTCCCTTCCTTTACCTCCCGTAGAAAAACTTGGTTTATTTAGGAAGGCTTAAACTATCCTACTACTACTATTCTGGTGGGCCCTTTCCTTGCCACAATATGTATGGGCCTCACGAACCCAGGGGCTGTCCCGAGTGCCTTCTCTGCAGGGGATGTTGCAGCTGGCCGCAGTTCCTGATAAGAAGGTTGTTAGCTTAGGTAGGCTTTCTATAAAGTATTTTCCTTTTTTGTTCCTTAGGGTGGGCTGTTGATCGAGATAGTCCACCCAGTGTGCGGGACGCCTATTTTCTTTCATCTCTTTTCTGTTCTATGTGCCTTCCCCCCCCCCCAGTCGTAGCGCACTAGGCCAACTGAGAAATGCAGAGATAAAATATTCCTATCGAGCTATGCGACTGCCAAATCTGCGCTGTACGAATGACTCATCTAGTAGAGAGAGGAGTAGAACTATGACTATAATAATAATAGACTTGTCAAAATATTAATGATATATAGATACCTGTGGGTCTTACCGGGTGATTGATAATAGCTCATAGAAATAATTGTGACCGGGTACTTGGTAATAGCTCATAGAAATAATCCTGAAAAAGATAAAGAGAAGCACCAGTGTGAACACAAACATTAACAACGACGTTTTGGATTGCTAAAATTCCAAAATGTCTGTGTAGGCTATATAATGCTTGTGATCACATTGGTGCTTCTCTTTATCCTTATAATGAGATCAGTGAATTGTCCTATTTCTTTAATAATTAGAAGGCTCACATAGCTATGGACATGCACGTACCGATGTAGGGGATGCTGCTTGCGTGGCTGTGGAGTAAGCATGCGGTAAGTTGGCTGTCATCGGTGGAGTTACTGTAGAGCCGCTATACTCGCTCCAGATGTTTGTGTTGCGAGCATTGTGGCTGCTGTAGCGTTTGTCGGGCCACCAAATGCTCATAGAACTTGTCTGTTTCAGTTGTCACTAGCGGTAGTGTTGTGGTGTCCACCGGTGGTGCTGTCTGCTCTACTAGCATACCTAGCACTAGTCAACCTCAGCCGCAACAGCAGCAGCCGCCGCCACAGCAGCAGCAGCAGGATCAACAGCAAGTAACTTACTTGGCTCCAGCTGTAGCTTCCAATACCAACCAAACATTGACTCTGCAGCAAGTGCAACAGGTATGTTCTATTGAGCTTCTTGCAACTGTATTGCCCTGGCTTCTAATTTNCCGCAACAGCAGCAGCCGCCGCCACAGCAGCAGCAGGATCAACAGCAAGTAACTTACTTGGCTCCAGCTGTAGCTTCCAATACCAACCAAACATTGACTCTGCAGCAAGTGCAACAGGTATGTTCTATTGAGCTTCTTGCAACTATATTGCCCTGGCTTCTATTTTTTGTTCACTATTTACCCTAGAACAGAGGTGTAGGGCCCATTATACCCATGGTGGTTAGTGTTATAGAATTACAGCATGTCGTGTTTAGCACTCCAATGTCTGATCACAGTTTTACAGGGCTTGGGACTCCAGTATTTATTGTCTGTCAAGTTCACCCAGCAGTGCATAGTAGTTATAGTTACCTTTTATGGTGTGGACCAGATATCGTTATTACTGCAGGACAGCCTCACAGGGCATAGGACGGGCCATAGGGCTAGGTTAGGTTCGCCTATTCTATGTTATGGGGGGCAGCGATCCCCGGGAAATGGGGCAGCGATCCCCGGGAAATGGGGCAGCGATCCCCGGGAAATGTATAGGTTACTGGTACTTTGGCCATTAGCTAGGCCCTTTGGGACGACTGTCTTTTGTGTGCACTTTGCTTCCTTCGACTTTCATACTCCTACTATTGATGCTTTATTGTGTTCTTCCTCAACTTTCTCTACTTGCTGTGCATATATGCGCGTTGATGCTGTGTGGGAGCACCCCCGTGCATGGGTTCTACGCTTCGATCGACGTGCTACGTGTCCCTATCTCTTCCCCTCTTGAAACGCTGCATAGTTGTGCCTAGAGAGACTGAACCCCTTCAACCCAGAATTAGAAATTTTCTAACCTGACGCTGTCTGAAGCGGGGGCCCCCTGTTGCTGTGCTAGTGTGGGCTGTGGTACGAAGCTTTACTCTGGAACATTGTACATATTTTCCGCTTTTGTATGTGTTCTACAGATTATCAGTATTTTCTCGCGTATCTATAGCTACGTCTTAGGGGCTTAAATGGTGAAACTCACCCTGCAGGAAAAGCAAGATTAAATGCTGCACAGAAGTAATGGTTAACTGTTTCTCTCTACTCTCTGTAGGCAAGCTGTACAACTGATGCAGCTTCAGTGCTGATTTTTTTAAAATTGTGTCTCAACTGCCTGCGTGCAGGTACTGAATCGGCTGCAGAGCAAAGGTGGCGGCCTGAAGCTGTACCCTCCCAGTACTGCCTCCAATACTAATGCGGTGGTGGCTCGTGCCGCTGCTACTGGTAGTGCTGTAGCCGCTCCCCACCACAGGACTGCTTATGTAATTCACCAGGACAACCAGCCATCCTGACCCCTCTCCCAACAGACAGCTCAGCTTAGTGTTGTACAGCAGTCACAGGCCGCCGCTGCTATTGCTGCTGCGGCTCCTCAGCAGCACATCAACATCACCCCGCAGGTGGGCTCAAGCAAGCCTCAAGTTGCGCCGCTCGCCCCTGTGCAGCACCACGGATCCATTCCTCAGACGCAGCAACAGCAGCAGCATTTCACCTTCACACCACATGCTGCCCAGAGTGTTAGCCTGACACAGCAACCACTGCTGCCCCAGACTGACCAAACGACTGCCTTAGCGCCTGCTTCTGCCCTTCAGGCCGTGCAGCCTACCTTACAGACATGTATTTCCCAGCCAGTTATTCAGTCGTGCATGGCTCAGCCTGTTATACAGCCTGCCGTGGCTGGTCAGGCCGTCTTACAGCCAGCTGTGGCTGCGCAGTCTGTGCTCCAGTCGGCTGTTCCCCAGCCAGTCATACAGCCTCAGCCTGTGATTCAGCCGGCTGTTGCTCAACCTGTCATTCCGTCTGGTGTTACTCAGCCAGTGCAGGTGGTGGCATCCACTGCCCTGCAACCGCTGCTGGCGCCTGCATCTGTCATGGCCACAGCGCTCACTCCCACACCTACGCCCCCTCCTCCTCCACCTACTCCTGCTAGTGGATCTGCCGCACTTAACATCAATGTCGCATCTGAAAATTACCAAGATAGCGGTAATCTCTTCTCGGGCGCTGCTGCGGCTATTGGGAGCTCCAACGGTGGTGGCAATACCACGCTGCTAGCTACAGCCTCGTCTCCTCTACAGCAGCAGAGCACTGCAGCTACCCTGAGTCACACTATCTTCCCTGCGGGCACACTCTTTGCCAGAGGGGAAGATGCTGCATTAGCTCTGTCGGCCGCTGGGCTCTCACATTCCCTCGCTCCCATTGTAACATCCACCGCTAATGCCTCTCCTGCCATTTGTTCTTCTCCGCTAGTTTCTTCTCATTCCGTTGTTAGTGCCAAGTCTTTACCTGCAGCTCCTGCTGCTCCCATCCTCCTCACCTCCCCATTGCTACCCAACACAACTACGGCTTCTTCCCATCATCTCATTCTTCCCTCCGCCGATATCTTCGTATCCGTCGCGAGTGTGTCTCGGTCGCCAAGTGGAGCCGCTTGTATTGACCAAACATCTTCCATTAGTACCCCCATGACTTGCGCTACGTCGTCTCCTCTTCCAATTGCTATTGTCCCGCAGCAACAGCAGTTCATACCCTCGCAACGCAGTCATTTGCAACCTTTGCAGCCAAACGTGCAACAGCCCGTGCACGTGCAGGAACCTAAAATTGTACCTCTCATTGCTCCCTCTTCGTCTCAACCGCAAGCAGCAGTAAGCATCAGTCCAGGGGCGAGTCAAGCACCGATAAGTTTGGACGAGGCAGAGAGTGTCAGTACTGTTGCCTCTGGTGCAACGCCCGCGTCTTCTGCCTCAGTTTCCTCCACATCCCCTCGCAGTAGAACCTTCAACCCTAAGACAAGTACTCTCGCTCGACTGCTTCAGCAGAATAACCACCAGTATGCCAAGTTTTGCGGAGGAGAAGAATGGTCTGAAGTGTACGGCAGAGGTACAGGCGGCGGTAGGTACAGAGTCGTGGTGAGCAATAGCAGCGACAGCGGTGGCTCGAGCCGTGCCAGTTTCAACAGCAATAACAACATGACTGCCTGCACCTCGGCAAGTAGTACAAGCAAGAGCAGTTTCAACATGAATAGTGCAAATTTAGCCACAAGTAGTGCATTTTGTGCCACAGCTATGAGAAGACCCATCAGCCCAGCTAGTCTTGAAGGCAGCGCTGCAAGCAAATCTTGCTGGCCTCTCCTCTGTCGGCGAGACTCGTTACCCGGTCCTCCCACACTACGACGATCAAGCAGACGACTACACCAGCGGCAACACCTGCCGTGGAGCAGTCCTTGAACGTCGTGTAGCTCGCGAGGGTGGTGGGATGCCGCTGCTGATCGTGCGCCTGCTCTTGGCAACTCAACAAAGCCACGGCCGTCGTCGCCTCTCGTGTGTCTTGTTCTCGACCAATAGTGTTTTATGCTGTCTTCATAGCTCTATTTTATGATCTTTTTAGTTTTCTTTATAGTTTATTCGTGTGTGTTGCTGTTTTCTCTCTTCATTTTACCCTCTCATCTTCTGAGTCTGCAGTTTTACCTTCTAAACGACTGTCTTTCATAGACT
>LQNS02278074.1:667771-680371 GCA_001587735.2 Parhyale hawaiensis
TCACGTAGTCTCATAACTCCTTGCGCTACTGTCATTATAACTGATCTATGATCATGGCGTATCGTCCTCAAAGCGTCTTGTTATCGAGTGCTCTAGACAATCATTAATTCCTAAATGGTACTGTAATCCGTATTATAGAGTTGCGTGCTTAGCTTTCGTTGTTAGCTTTGAGCTATGTTAGTATTTGTTAAGACCTTTGCTCAAATTTTGACACATTTACTCTGATTTCACCATGTAGTGCAATTTGCTTAAAGTATAGTTTTTGTTACCAATGCTGCCCCTTGATACGAGGAATTTGCTTCTGTTGCGTTATTTATATTTGCAATTGGTGCTTTTTTGTTACAACCTGGGAGCTGCTATCCGCTGCTGGCGTACCGCACCACCGCCTACTGAAGTTCTAGCCACACGTGTGGATGAAGAGCACTGACTTTTCTCCTTATTTATTCCGGAACGGGTTTATTGCCATAAAAATCTAAAGTTCGTTATTGAACTTGTTTAGATCTTTTGTTTTCAAAATTTGAATACTAGTTATTTGTTTTGGGTTTAATAAATGTCCTTTACCCGCAACTAGCGTGGTCCAAAGCCATTAATTAAGGAAGAAAACCGGAGATCGACGTAAGCCGTTAACAGGTTAAATATGTCTTGTTTTCAGTCAGATGGGCCACTGTATGAGCTTGTATCTGCACAGGTCAGGGCCCCGCCTATTTTTTTCAGAAAATTGATATTATAAGAAGCAAGGCTGCAAGCTCGGCAGGAGGGCCAGGAGCTCTTATGCCACAAGCTGGATGGACTCGTAGGTGAGATGTCAGAGCCAGTGAAATAAGACCTGTTTTATTTAAAAGAAAAAAGTCGAAGTCTATAAGAGTCGGGCTCTTCTGGATTCCGAGGCACTGGCTGGAGGCAGGAGTTGGACGCGGTTCATCCGACTCACCGCAGCGCTTACCAAGAAAACACATTCAGTTGTGTTGCTAGCTGCCTGCTGTCAACAAGAATCCGTATCCCTCAATACCGTTTACCGGGCGTTTGTTTCATGGATTCTATTGAGTGTATCCCTTCAGGGGGCATAGGATGGGCCATAGAATTCGGTTAGTTTAGATTCACCCATCCTAAGTTATGGGGAGCAGCGCTCTCAGGAGGACCCTGTAGACTACGTTAGAGGCTTAACCATTAGCTAGGCCTTCGGGACATCTGTCTTTCATGCCCACTTTGTTTCTTTCTCATCTCATACTCCTACTGGTCTTTCTTCCATCTGTTCTTCCTCTTCTTTCCTGACTTGCTGTTTTCATGCGCTTTAATCCTGTGTGGAAACACCCTCATGCATGGGTTCCACGTATCTATCGTCATACTATGCCTATGTTCTTTCTTCCTCTGTGATATCGCCTTGGTTGCAGAAACGGAGACTTAAACTTCTGAGTATAATAATAATAATTTGGACGTTTGCTGGTTCATAATTTTCCTGATCATGCATCTCACTGAAATGTTTTCGTGCTCCTGTCTTTTTAATTGTGCTAGTGGCAGTAGTGGGTTATATTCGCATTGCCGTCTTCACTTCTTCTGCCCCGTATATATAGCTACTTTATCCGTGCTGCCTCAGCGAGCGCATAATTGGAGCTGTTCAGCGGGGTGGGAGCTGGTGGTCAGTGCACGAGTGCTAGCGTTGCTATTGCGTCTTGCGTTACTTGCAGGGGGAACATGTGAGTAGGTCAGTCATCATCTATTTATCGTAACTATTATTTAGAAGTGACTTTGATGGGGGGGGGATATTCCTGCCCACCCTATCCCTGTCGGAACACCTGAGGGCCTCACACGTCTAGGGGCCATTCCGAGCGACTTTCCGCAAGGGTTGCTGCATCCGGTCACGGGTGCTACGGATGAAGTTAGTTTGTAAGTTTCGGTAGGCAGGTATTCGTTTTCTTTACTCAACACCACGTTTCCCTGCCAGCTTTAGCGCCGTGGCCAAACTTGCGACTTGCAGAACTCATCAGAGCTCGCTCCCCTGTTGACACTCCCGGTAGAAATGCCGTGACAAAAAACATCTGCGAGACGTCTGGCGTGATGTAGCCCTGAGCCACGGAAGCGCTAGTTACCCTCTACTACTACTGATGCGATAGCTAACTTTGCTCCGTAATTATCCAATCTTGCATGCTGATCATTATCTCAAGTCCGTTGTAGTAGTGGCGCACACTCGTCAGTAGTACTGCAGATACACGCGCTCCTGCGAGTACCCTTATTGCTCGTCTCGTCTCCGCCAGTGCCAATGCTGCTTGTGGAGAGGAATGCTGATCATCGTGTCCTATAGTTGAACTGTGCGTGCGACCATAAACCAGCTCGTCTACTATTCGCCCTAAGTATTGGCATCGTATCGGTTAGTTTTTGAAGCGTTCAAACGAATCAAGTTATCGCGAAATTTCACTTTGACCATAGCCGACATCACCGCTAGAGCGCCCGTCCTGTTTTATTGTTCGATTCTACACTGGTTTGAGACAATAACGTTGATTGTACATTGGAAATGCTTTATAGTGATGGGCCGGATGTCATTTTTTGGATATCCGCGGAGGCGGATGTTGCCATCTGGACAGCCGAGGCTGTCAAAAAGGTGCGGATGTTCCGCAGTTGCGAATATTCGCCCCCACCACACACCCACTCACGACGGCAATTTATACAACACTTGGGGGAAAGAAAACTTAGTGCTTTGTTGGCAGGGACAGCGTTTGCACACATTTTAATCCAAATGAGAATTTGCAGTTTTCAGCACTATGCATGAGCTTAGTGTACAGTGATAAACCTGCGCATCTGCGCCTCCTTTGCTGCGGATTTTACAGTTCTGACATCCGCTGATGCAATTGCGGATGATACCACTTTAGCATCTGCGGATATCAGAAAAGGTGCGGATGTTCCACGGTTGCGGATGCGAATATTCGCCCCGTCACTAATGCTTAACCCGATAGTCTTGTTGCAAGCCGCTTGCTGCCTACACACTGCACAGCACAGATACGGCGGTGACAGCTCGACCGAAGCCCGTTTGAAAACTAGTAACTTGTCAGGCTGCAGAGGACTGTAGGTGTAATCTTCACTTCAGCACCTAATCATCACTGTGGTGTCTGTGAACATCACCATGGTGTGTGTGAGCACCATCGTTATGATGGTGATACTAACTGTGGTGGGCCTTTACAACAAGTAAGTTTTCTCTCCATCACGTACAGAGATGGGCGAAGCTGGCATCTTACCAACTGTCTCCATGTATAACTTGTATACTGCTTCAGTTCTTCATGCTCAGCAAAAGCGTATTAACTTCCCAAATTCACTTATTTCAGAGCTGGGAGGTCCAGAGAAAGTGTGTTTGAAAGGTGGAAAGTCCATCTCAGAATTTATTGTAACAAGGAAATTAAAGTTGAGAAACTGCGCGCTAATTACACCTTACTTATTTCATTTTGTGAACCTGAACGGAAACGCTAATTTCACGGTTTCACTTCCCGTGTGTGCGAATTATTTATGTTTGAGCTTGGCCGTATGTTGTTCGTTTTCCTTGTTGCAGCTATTTACTCTCATGATATTGCTTTTACTCGTTAACAATATTATTTATTGCCTGTATGCGTTTATCTGCTTGTTATAATAGTTGCTCTGCTTTATGTCGGATTCATGTCCACGTTTTTATTTATTTATAAAATCCCAGCATAAATTCCCTTATAGTGTTCACAAGATGTGCAAAATCTTGCTGCAATATAAAGGCCAGTTTACTCCACGTAACATTACCATCACGCCTTGTGTTATGTAATTGGGGGACTTCACTGCCATCATAGTACATGAAAATTTTCTCTTTCTTACGCATTTTTTAGTAAAACCTGGCGTTATTTTTGTTTTACGTATCAAATTATTTCCTAGTGAAATAAGTGTTTTTTTTTTTTTTTACAAACTAGGCGCGCCCTGAGCCGGAAGGTATCCGTGCACGTTAAACATTGGGGCTTGCAAGAAGTAAACGCGCCACGTAGCTTCGTCATATGCCATTGAGCCACAAATTTTGCACCGTGTTAAGCGTCCCTAACGCAAGAAGTTGGCGGCTGTTGCCTTATCGTTGACCTCTTAATTTTCTACTTTCCACAAGAGTTCCCAAGGTGACCGTTGTCGCTGTTCTCCACTGACTTGTTCCCATGCTGCTCCCATGCTGAGCGGTTCCGCTACAAGGTTTCTTTCTCTCGTTGCGTTGATGTAGGTGAAGGTAGCACATTCTGGGTAACATGCGCATAAGGCTGACGTTTGAGTTTCGATGTATCTTGTACCCTGAAATTCTGCGCACGAGGTCCACGTAACGTTATACATGCTGCCTTCTTGCGCCGAGGTGATTCTGGTTTCCATGACCAGTGGGAGAAGGAACAGCGAGCTGTTATTGTACGTGACCGCTTACAGCTTCTTTGTCTGACACTTCCAGTAAGTTTTTAAACTTGACCGTTTCAGTGCTAGTGGCGTATTGAAATGACGGGGCAATTTGTTGAACAACCTGGCGCCCCGAGCCGTGATGCTGGCACAGCACTTCGTGGCTGTTGCATCATCTCTGATCGGCGGACTCGCACTTCAGTAGTGCCATGCCAGCTGCTTGCAACAATCCGCCCTTTGACATTTAGCTATAGTAATCCGAAACTTTCCAAACTCACGTGATTGCAAAACGATAAAATCTCCGTTGAATTGAGTACAGTTGAAGGTGGGCAGGTCTTTCATAATAGTTAAGTTCTTGTATGCTGATAATTTTGGCAGTGAATGGTCTCTGGATAGCTTCAAGGCGCTCTAGGTATTTCCGTTTGGTATCTATCCTCGACAGTACGAGTTGTTTCCGTGAGGTGAGCAGAGCAGTGCCGGTATGTCTGCATCTCGTGAGGAGAAAATTCGAACCACCCTTACGCTCAGTTTTTATTAGATAGTACGTGTAACTCAATGAAACTATATGGTGGCATTGCTAACAGCCAAACTTCCTTCTCCGTTGTCAGTAGTATAGGTATATCTATTCTGCCACTGATACTCACTTGTCTGCAGAAATTTTGGACGGTACCTTTAATCGTGCTGGTGTAGTGAGTTTATTACACTACAATTCATTTTCAGAAGTAACTGTTAGCTTGAAATTGGAGGAGCATTAAAAAACTTTTTCATGTCTTCTAATTTGTTGTATCGTATATTAGTTTGAAATCAGCTACTGATCCTGATAGTTTGAGCTTTAATAAGTGTTCCTGCTGTTTGATGTGCATATCGTCCCAAATGTTAACGTTCCTGCGAGTGACAAGCTTGTCCACTGGACGTTCAGCATCTATTGGTGTGCTATTACTGCACGTTTACTGTAATGGGTTACTTGTGAGTCATGCAAGCAAGTAGGCATATACTGACCTAAGGAGCATGTCGTCCCTCGCTTCAGTATCTTACCTTTATTATGTAACAAGTGTTTAGTTCTATGCTGCCTACAGGGGGACGCTGTTGGTTACCTTCTTTAACTAGACCGTCGGGACGTCTGTCTTCCGTACCCACAGTACTTCCATTTTCCTTCTCATGCTCATTGTGCTTTGTTCTACCCTTCTTGTATAGAGATATCCTCGTGCATGGGTTCCACGTTTGTTCCTTCCGTCAAATTGGCGCCATAGTTCTTGGCGACCCGAGATCGACTGCGACTACACTTATTCATCTGGGGCCAGTGGGCCTATACCCGCAGCACAAACCAGTGCATGTGGGTTTCCCAGGTGTGAGGGCGTGGTCTAAGTTGACTTTGCTTTTACTACCTGTCCCTTCCTTTTCCTGTCATGAAATACCATAGGCGCATGACCCTGTGGTTAAACCACAGGAATAGTTCGGCGCGATATAGGCAGTGTGCCACTCAAGCGCTAGTAAAAACTTCTACTACTGCATAGTTTCGTCTAGGAAGGCGTAACCAACTTACATAATGCTGGTAGTGAGTTATACGCTCGCTATCCCCACTTGTTTGTTTTTATTTGTGGCGCGTTAAGATTTTGTTTTGCTCAGACTGGGAATTGTTCCCTGTGATCAGTTGTGCTGTTAAGTTAACCATATGGTACAGCTAGTTATTAATTAAGGTGTGTAATATATACGGTAACCTTGCATATGCACACCCAGATACTTGCATGTCATGTGCACCTCACACATCTCCCAGCAAATGCGCCCGTCTTGTCAGCCGATAAGTTACGTTGAGGTATCGGATTAGCAGCCTTGCCGCAGTGCGGGGATCTTCCCACTTGCGCAATGACTCTCCATGCTTTGTTCCCTTCCTGCTGAAGCATTTGATAAATAGCTGCAGACCGCTCCGATAATTCCTCATATTAACCCTTCCACTACCAGAAACTCGGATCATGCGAGAACATATTTTCACATTTCACTAAAAAGTATCTATTGGTTATAGTAACTCATGAGGTTCCCTTAGCTATTAGCTAAGCATTCGGGACGTATGCCTTTCGTGCCCAGTTTGCGTCCTTCTAATTTTCATGCTCATACTGGTGATGCTTTGTTCTGTTGTTCCTCTTCTTTCCCATCTTGCTGTTCCTTTGGGCGTTAACTCGTTCATGGGTTCCACTTTTTCTCTTGATATTATTTATGTTCCTTCTTTCTTCCTCTCTTTAGCTCACCGTGTACTTTGTGGGCAGAGGCTTAAACTATGAGAATACTACTATAGTAACTCATGTTATATCTTTAACGAAAATACGAAAGCTGGAAAGCTTTTGGAATGGCTTTCGAAAATGCTGCCAAACTTTTGGGAAGAAGAAACAATCTTTTTTTAAGGAAAAAGCGTTACATGTATCTGCATTGACCGTGAGTACCGAAAGGGCTAACACACACATCTCTTGCTAAATACTCGCTTTGGGTCACCGTCATCGAAGAGGATGGGGAGCCGTAGCCTTAGGAAGTAAGTAGCTGGTGGTTCTTGCAGTTGGCTGACGTTTACCTTTTGTATATCGATGGACGCATCGCCTCCAGAGGATCCCATAGATTACCTGAGCCTTTGTGCGCCTCTATTTCGTTGTACTCTTTCTGATCATCTTTTTTACTGTTCTTTTTTCCCTGGTTTCCCGTACTGACATTTTTTCTAGCATGCTACATGTCCCTTCCTCTATCCTCTTTGAGTTGCAGCTGACGCTGCGGCGGGGAAGTGTAAACTCAGAATATAATCGTAATTAATTCTGGCATTTGCTGTATCTCAGACTGCATAAAGTTCCAAACTTTGGCACCTGACATACGTCACTGGCATTGTGCGCTTTTGTCCATACGGGGACCCCAGTTGATCCTGCGGTGCGTTTGTTTTACTTCTTGGAAAATATACAGTATCGGCGTCACTGATTCACTCAGGGCAATTTAGATAATCTGCTACACTGTGCCAACTGTTCGGTCTCAATCGTGGACTGAGTTCAGTTTCAGGCAGGGGTCGCAAACTGTAACACCAATCTTCTCTTTTGAATATCTTGTATGAAGTTAAACATACAGCACTTCTTGTCTCGGTAACTCACGAGACTAATTATAGAGTAATAAAACACAGTAATAATCCGGTGCGACATAGACATGGTTTCCCTGAAGCGCTAGCAAAACTCCCGTTACAGCTACGCTCGACTACCGCCCCAACTCGCTCGTCTTCGCGAACTGAAAGCCTACATTGAGACCGGCCGCGTGTAGGTCAAGTGACTGGGATCACCTCCATCACACTGCGTGTGTTGGTGGTGTCTTGTGTCTACTGCACCCTTTGCTCAGTATCATTCTAGTGAGTTTCCTGCGTAGCGATTATTTGAGCAGCTCATAGCCTAACGTTATTTTTGCCTTGTATATGCTAAATGATCATTTGAACGCTTTTCTTCTATGTTCCCATTTTTTAATTGATAATAGAAATATTATGTATCGTACTATGTTTGATTTTTTTTAAGGGATTTTGAATTCCCGCTCCTACTACAAGTTCTCTTGACAGTGCGATGCGGTAGCGTCTAATGTTTGTTCTAATTTTATATATTTAAGAACTCTATTAGACATTACTCTCTCCCTCAGCTGAAGTGCGTTGCATGACTGCGGGAGTTGCTGGTACAATTTTTGCATCCCTGCCCTAGTATCCCTCTGCTAGATTCTCTACTTGTCCTCACCTTGCTTCTTTCATATATTTTCACTACTACAAGAGGTCGCCGTCTTTGAGTATACAGGCGGGCTCACACGACCGTCCTATGGTTCCCATCCGTACCATCCAACTTCCCGCTGTTTGGTCCTGGTCTTTAGGCTCTCAATACTTCCCCTTCTGTAAGCCCTCCACCCGACGGCTAGCTCCACCGACTGTATAAGGGCGATCTGAAGATGAAAGAACATAAAGCAAAGGAAGGGGACACGCCGCATTGACTCCGACAGCGTTCAGCCGCGCCCGGGGTTTGGAGATGCTCAACTCGCGCCTTTTTCCTGTCAGTAGCGCACTGACAACTCTGAGACCTACCGGCAGAAAAGCCGAGACAAAAATCATTGACAATTTGAAACGCGCCCTAGTCGGTGCACGAGCCTGTGGTTAAATACAGGAATAGTTCGGCGCGAAATAGGCAGTGTGCCACTGAAGCGCTAGTAAAAACTTCTACTACTACTGGTCCTGGTCTTTAAGCACAGCTGTGCGTGTACCAAATTATTTACTGCCATGTTTTGTCTTTTTGCCGTAAAATTATAAATATTAAAACGGTGCGCTATGCTGCTGCTATTTAACGTGCACAGAAACGCCTTGAGACGTTTGAGTGCTATCATTAGGGACAAGTGGCTGTCGTTAATCCTGCCGTAAGGTTCGTTTGTGTGATACATTTGGTGCGCTTAATCTATCTGCTGCTTTGTCAGTCTGGGCACGATTTATTGCTCCATAATGACGCCATCAGTAACATTCAATGTTCAATATTCCACGTAAGGACTTCACAAGTCGAAAGTAAACTAGTTAAGCGTAAAAAATCCTAGCAGCTCTTTTCTTTCTGCAACGTGTGACCATGTAAGGCATTTAATTTCGTACTATAGCGTCTCACTGTACATCATTGGACCATATCGAGACCCAGGCCTGTACTTAGGACGCCTTGGCTCTCTGTTCCCTTCCCGCACTTTACTCGGCGATGTGATCCGCTACGCTGCTGGGCCTGTGAATGCATAAGATATCTGACTGGGTCACGAGCCTCATCCAGGAGGAAGAATCGGCTGAGTTCGTACTTCGTACGATATTCCTCCGTGTCGCCTCCTGTGCGCATTGCTGAGAATTTTGTGGTAGGGTGAGTGTATCCTCTCCGAGTCACAGTAACAAATGCAGCTATACGGGTGTTAGTAACAAGATCAAAAGATCAGCGTTGCAACAAAATGCCATAGTTGAGAACCATGCGTAAGGTGTTAGCGTTTCTTCTGTGATTAGTAGACTGTTCAGTCTCGTGGAATCATCAGCATGTACAGTTGAGAACTGACATCAGATACAATCTAGCTCCAAATTTTTATCTTCCTTGCCCTGTGGAAATAGGTACGTCACGTCTGCGAGAAGCTTGCATGAACTTCGGAGAGTCCAATTAAAAACTTGGCCTGTATCCCATGCTAGTAACAATTACGTATGTCAGATACCACAAATGCTGTTGCACCAGTCGAGTGGCGAAAGTTCTGGTCTGCGTGTATTCCTCTCCTTTCTACTTCTAAAGGAAGATTGTGGCGATATCCACAACGTAGCTTCTTCTGTAGAAGCATCTCAACTCTTCCCTAATGATTTGTAAAGACTGATCCCAATCTTTGACAAACCTTAATGCGATGGGTACACACGTGAACTGCTTTCTTCAGTAGGCGTCGTGGTAAGAACATAATTCTATTTTATATATATGATGATGAACCGATGATGGTTGACCTGCTACCTCTCCCCTGCGGCTCCTGTTGAATCCTGTGGAGAGATCAGCACCAGCAGTTTTGTAATGCCTTCTTCATATTTTTTTCCGTCACCTGAGATTTTTTGAAACTGCTTCCTACTATCAGTGATAGCTGACCTTACACTCTACGAATGATGATTATAATAACTAGAGCACTCAAAGCGCGCATACCTCCACCAAGCAAGGCAACGTTAACGAAAAATTCAAATTGGTTCTGAAACTATGATTTCTTTTTAATCAACGCGAAAATCTGGTCATCTGTGCCTCTCGACAGTAATAACAACTGCAATTTTCTTGAAGTTCCGCTCTTGTCAAGTTATGTGGCTTACAAACATTCTGAGACACATTAGTCAGACACAAAATCAGACCAACCGATCATCAGCAAAATTTGATCAGTTAGCTATGTCTTAACTAGTCTTGCAAAATTTTATAAAGATCCGTTCATAACTTTTTGAATAATTTTGCTAACAAACATCAAATCAAACACAAGCAAACTGACACACGAACTAACAAATCCTTACGAAAGTTTGGTCATTTACTGTTCGATATTATATACATAAGTCGTGTAAATTTCATCTAAATCCGTCTATGGCTTTTTGACTTATGGTACTAAGAAAAAAAGGCAGACAAACGGTTGAACGGATCATGTTCACTAAAGTTAATCCTCTATTACTCTTCTCTCTGTATATTTCATAAAGATCGGTCGCATATCTTGGTGACAGACGAACTCGCCAAAAACATAACCCCCTTAGCGGAGGTAATAATGCACTTCAGGGTCCAACCTCTGCTACTTGTAAAGCAGCTTCCAACTGCTTCATCATGTACAGAGTTATTGCATTCCATGATCCATTTTTCAATATTGCCTCCTCGAGTTGAACATAACATTCAACTGCAGAGCCGACGTGCTGTAACATGTATATGGGCTCCGTCACACCGCTGGCTGCTGTTATCCACCTGTCGCCCATGAGTTGCTACCATCAACTCTTGGCAGTACAGTGAAGTGAGTAGCTCAGAACGCACCGAAGCTTAAGATTCGTTCCGTTCTGATAATGGAGCTCATGGTCAGTCAGTTCTCCTGTAGGTATGCAATCCATTGTTTGTGCCTCCTTCTACTTCACTCAGTGTTGTTTATTCTACTCGACAGGGGAAGGGGGGTGGGTGGGACGGCGCCGAGCTGTGCTAGCCCAGCTCTGCTCGATTCGCCTATTTTATAGAGCCGCGCCCTAGGAGGGGGAGAAAAAGTCCCCACATGTGACGTAAAACTTTACAATTAATCATGCTTTCGAGACCAGAATGTTCTCTTCCATTTCCAAATCGCTATCTCATCATTTTTTCCCCTTGTGTTTCTTGATTTGCCAAGCCGCTGACCTTTGCCTCTTTTAGCTCATGTTTCTATTCGCAGTGTTCGTCCCTGCACCGGCGCCACGTCATTCTTCAGATGCTTCATGTCCCTAGTTTTTCCTCTCTCTTGGCTTGCCACTCTGTGTATTGGTGAAAAGAATTTACAGGGATAACTCATCTTATGTTTATTTTTTAGCCAGTGGATATCCCTTTAATTTTCTTTACTCACTTTTTATACGTCCTTTGTGATGTAGGTCTCAATCTTTCCTTCGTTTCTGTTCAGTTTTATTGGTTGTAGCGGTGTAGTAGATTTTCTATCAGCATATTTTAAGTGAAATAATGAAAACACTATCGTTTTTGTCATTGTTGCTCAGTTTTAATTCGGTAAATAACAGTTTTTGAGTGTTATTGCTAGTAATGCCCGATGCTTTAGTTGTTTATCATAGTTTAAGGTTCTAACTAGTAGCTATATCGTGTATGTACGTTCAATCATGCGACAAATCTATTTTCTATAATTTACTGCAAGTTGTACATAATGGGAATGGTAAACGCAAGGCGAGAATCCTACTATATTTAGCGGAACATAAAAAGTTCGTAAGCGCATCCATTTCCCTTGCTAACCTTGCCATGCGTGGCAACTCTGCGTCGTGCTGTGTTCATAAAGCGCTATTTTGTAATATTTTTCTCGTGAAATTTTTTTGTACATAAAGTACATCTACGACGGCCTTGCTGCGGAAGTCTGGTCGATGGCCGCCCCATCTTCACTCACAGATATTTTGTGCCCTCATTATAGTTACTTTGACGCATCTGTTGATAAATCACGTTCGAAAGTTCACGCGAGTAGCCTAACCGATCGTATAAGACATATACCACGTTACGATCGCGGCCATTTCGAAACATTTATGTGCATTGCTCGATAACTTTATTGTTAGGCCTGTAATATAGACATAGCCTCTCTCTCTTGTACAAAATTAGCTCTTACGAGCCATTGCTCGGTGCATTTGTTGCGTGTTGGGCCGTGTTACTGGAATGTTCGGGCTCCGACCGTTCAACTCTGCAGTGTACAATTATGAACAAATTTGAGGCCTGTTGGTGTAAAGTTTGCCTCCTTGTGTGTGAAGTTTTAACGAGAGGTGCGCAGCACTGCTAATCGATGTACATTTTAGGCATTGTCGCTTCTATACAAAGCTCTTGTCGTTCTTTGTAATTTTTTTTCAGATATTGTTTTCGAAGTGATGTGTACAGCTCTATCTAGCAAGGAGAACTAATACTTACGTTAAACTGCTCACAAATCTCATTAATGGCGTATATGCTTGTATATTTCTGTAAATGACTCAAATTATTTATAAATAAAATGATTCTCAACCTTGAACAATCGCATTAC
>LQNS02278074.1:688663-705972 GCA_001587735.2 Parhyale hawaiensis
ATCGTCGCAATAGGGCTGCGGGAGCCCCGCTCGCAAATAGTCATGAGTAAGTCTCGTGTGCCCAATACGCAGGCGGCACAGTACAACGTCCATTCGACGGTCATCGCTATTGGAGAGTGCCATTGTCGGATGGTTTCCTTGATTTTTCGTAATTTATTGTTTCTCTGGGCCAGCCACTGGGACTGCCATAGTTCGCGCAGGTTTCGCATGATTAGCGGGTAATAATCTCGGCAGGGGACTGCACGGCTTGCTGTGCAGTAGGAGTAGGATTTTTCCTTCTGCGGTCCAAATATGTTCTTCACACATCTGTATATTTCATTAACGTAAAATAATACTTCTTCTGGATTACGAATTTTATTTTTACCAAGCTTTTGACATTCTCAGCGAATGTCGTTGTCAAGGTGGGAATGTCGCTGAGAATGTCGAAAGCTTGGTAAAAATAAGATTCGTAATCCAGAAGAAGTATTATTTTACGTTATTTAAATACATGGAACCTGGATGACCTTTATTTTCATCGATTAGAAACATCTGTATATGATGCATAGGAAAGGCAAGATAAACCAATTAGCTACCTACGTTAAGCGTAAGCAAGCACGCATAATCTTGCACCATTTGGGATCTGAAACACTGGACAGATTTCAAAGCATAAGAATATTAGATCATTTTTAATCAAACTTTAGAAATCGGAATCGGTTTGGTGTCAGACTCGTTATTCCTATTAGTGCAACATCTCCGACTCTGATTCCCTGAAGCCATGGTAGAAAGTCAATAACTTAACTTTACTACATAAACAATCTTGCGTTAGCACGTCCATCCTAAGCTGCTCAAGGTAAATTTTGATATCTCGTTAGATGAAAATGTTCAGTACCTACGTCCTTTACGGGCGTCAGCGAGTAGCTAGTCTATAGTCAAGACATTTAAATAGCTAAACAACAACATACCTAGAATTGACTGCACCAAACATTGGCCTGCCCTCGTCATCGTCCTCGTCATCATCATCTTCCTTGTCGTCCTCCTGCTGGTGGTCAGCGGCCGGCCGATCTTTGGGCTTGCCGGCCTGTACCACACCAGCCGAGACGAAACTCATGCCACCCCGCAGTACTCGGGGCTTCGAGGAGCTGTAGCGCGAGGACGGCGCTTCTGTTGTCTGGTAGTGGCATATGTAGCTTGAGCAACATTGAGCCAGTACTGGACTATGGGCCTAAACTACTAGCTACAGGGCGTTAGTAATAAATTTTGCGAAGTCATAAGCATGGTTATGGTGATAGTTATTAAAACCAGAGGGCTAACCATACTACTGTAATGATTTTATGAATTTTATTTGCTAACGCATTGTAGCTAATCTAACTTATACAAGATAATTTAAGCCTCCCTAAATCCGTACAAGCTGTTCTTAAAGAAGAAAATGAAGAAACATGGGTATAGTAGGCCGAGATCAACATAATCCAAGCACGAGGGTATTCCCACACAGGACCAATGCGCACAGGCACAGCAAGTCGAAGAAGAACACAATAAAGCATCAATAGCAGGAGGATGAAAGTGGAAGGAAGCAAAGTCGGCACGAGACAGTCGTCCTGGAACGTAGCTAATGGCTACAGCAACTTACACAATCCCCCTAGGGTCGCTGCTCCTAATAACATATAGGATAGGCGAACCTAATTAAACTAGTCTTATGGCCCCGGAGAAGCAATCATTAGTACACTATACTGATGGCATTCACAAGGCATAGGTAACATCCACTGAAGCCTCCCTACACTCCCCTAAGTAGCTGTGCTATACATCTTCTCAAACTAAAACTGTTAATTTATCAGACGTGTTACAACATATTCTCACACCTACCGGACGTTATTCGGCACTCCCAGATGTCAAATTAACTATACAATGAATCTTTGATACAAACCCCCGCCCCCATTTGCTCCACGCCTGCAGCGTTATTTTTAGGATCAAACTTGCTACTTCCGGGTACTCGATAGCTATAGCTACGGAGTGTACTCTTCAATCAGGAATACAAATATCGAGTACGTGTAAGTAAACACTGGAATTGAATAATAAAACAAGGGGGAACTATAGCGAGGACAGTTAGTGCATGGCGCGCAGGACGATGGAAATAGCAACTATAGTCAGATGGGGTAAGACGCGACCGCGGCCTTATAGGCATTCTAAAAGCGCTGGATAAGATTTGAACGCAGAATCCGTTAGAGCGTTCATTTCCAGTCATTTCAGTGTTTGTTTCAGCCCTGTACTGCAGATAATGAATTTGGAAGAGGGGCGGTCGTGTCTTACCCCATCTGACTATACCTGAGGAGATGCGAGCTTTACTTCCTAGTTAAGTTAGCGGTGTGATGTACAAGCTCCAGCAGTGGACAGTGTCCCGTATCTGAGGCGTGTTGTAATCACAGTTTCTGGATGACCGGTGCTACATCGGCAACCCCCCCCCCCCTCTTTGCCAACGGCTTCGCAAAGGCAGACCCAAAAGCGGTCACGATGATTGTGACACAATGTACGGTTACGCAAGTATAGACGCTCAGATACATCCATTTCAAATGACGGGAATACGAAAATTATGCAAATGAAAAGCAAATAAACTCCGTACTCCAGAATAAGTAAATTAGAGCACTTACTTCTAGCTTGTGTTGACAAATTTTTCATACCACAGAATCTTATTACAGTATTCGGGTTCCAGTAACCTTTTGGAAGGTTGCGGTAGCCCGGCTAGGTTGTGATTACAACACGCTTCTGTTCTATTGCATAGTCGCGATAAGTTAGTAGCGCGAATTTTAGCAAAACGAACTCGTGCAGTAGTTCTGGACGCTGTGAATGAAGCACCGTTGAGGTGTTATTAACCTGAGCGCCAATGAACCATCGAGTCTCACCGTCTCGCCGTCGCTGTGCTCGGCCGCCCACACGCCGTAAATTTGTTGCTCTTTGGTGAAGCGCTTGGTGCGTCGAGCGCCTGTGAACTCGTTGGCCAGATCGAAGTCTGTCACTTCGAAGCTTTCCACGTCCTCCTCAGCCATGGCTGCTGCTTCTTCTGACTACTACTAATTATTATAAAGTATTATTACAAAATACAAATCTGTAACGAGCAAACACATCAAGTTTCACAATATGGATTTGTGACTGCCGTGACTTGGCAGTACAGAAAAGCGTGACAACCAAAACTGCTCACAGCTTCTATCACTACACCCACCAGTTATATAGGAAAATTAACGGGTGAACCAGACAAACAATAAGATAATTATTTATATTCTAGAAAAAAATAGCATCGAGCATACAACTATGACGTCAGAGATGGCTTTAGTACGGATACAATTATTATTACAATCCTGATTTTTTTTTTACCAACGCGCCAACGTCATAGGTACCGCAGGACGCGACCCAAGCAGTGAGACTGACTTTATTACGTCGCGTCAGTGTATGAATGTTTTATCTCGGCAACTGCTGCCGAAAAGCCTCAGTCGGACGAATATTCTACGACTGGCGGGAAAAAAGGTGCAAAGCATATCGAACTCCCGACGACACAGCTAAACGAATTCGCTCAGCCACGCCGCACAGGGCCAAGAAACGAAAAAAGAAGACAGAAAAAAAAACACCCGTGCGGAGAGTTCCTTCCATGGCCCCCACACCGGAGCTAATAGGAGTCCCATGGGATGGGTCGCATACCAACATTCGGCGGCAAAACTTCGTGGAACAGTGGGAACAGTGGAGGAAGTATCGAGAAACTACCAAGCTAACTCTACAAAACTAACCTCGTCAGCAGGATCTGCGGCCAGCTGCAACACCTCCTGAGGAAAAGACACTCGGAACAGCCCTTGAGTTAGGCAGGCCCATATATATATTCTGACAAGGAAAGGGCCCGCCGAAATATACCCTAAAGAGCAACATCTGCGCAACATTGAAGCAGTGTGCGGAGAGTCCAGTATACGGTGCTGTCTTGTTCACATTATAATCGAAGTAACAGCCTTGCAGAACACAAAAATGGACACCAAGTAGCGTATTTTAAATTTAGCTATGTAGCTACATTTATAGCATATGTTTGGGTCTTCGCTACTGACCGATAGGATGCTGCTGACACCAAATAGCGGGTATTAGTTCGAACCATCACTCAAGTTTTACAGCTTGAATTATTCTTTATTAATATTTTCTATCTGAAGGTGTCTTTTTGAGGCCACCGGGCAGATGAGTCTGCTTGATCCGTCCGTTTTTGTGACCACTTTTCAACATGATTCTCTAAGTGACCAACTGTGATTAGTGGTGTAAATTGATCGCACTGTGATCGCTCCCGAGGGTTGATCATGCGTCATCAAAGAGTGATTCCTACCGCTGGATGAGCGAAAATTCAAAATTGGAAATGCAAATTTGTGACGTTTTCTTACTTAGGCTATAAGGATAAATTACATGATGTTATTGCGATTGTCTGTGATACCGACTTCCAGAATTGTATATTCCTTAGTTTTATGCCTGTGCTGTGTTGAAAAGGCGTAAAATTCTGCTAGTTCACTTATCAAATACAAAATCAATTAAAATTCTTAAGAAATCCATTCATCGCCGTCTTCCGTGTACATATGATGGGCATTTATTTTTTGAAAACAAAGGTGGCGTCTCTGGTTTGTTTACAAAATCAATAATAGTTCGTGTGCTTTTCAGTGATCATGATGCTTCTGATTACGAACGTGGCAGCAAAAAATAACCCTACATAGGATGAAAAAAGATAGAATTCCTACATAACTTTTATCACAGTCTTTCGAAGGAGTGTTGTAAGTAAGTTCTAGTGTTCATTAATGATTTTAACACAACCTCGAAAGGGAAAAGACATTCGCAGCAGAAAATCGTAATCTAGAGTTTCTAGACGACGGTATCTGATGCAAAGTTCAGTTACAAATAATTATCATTAATTAGCCAGTGTCAGAGTTACATAACTTCGCATTAAGTGGCGTTATATGATGCTACGTATTCCTCTGCTTCGTTAATATATCCAAAATAACAGGGTACGCTGTGAACTGCAATCGATATAGCTATAAAAATAGTCACCATGGAAGAAACGGGCTAGATTTTAAACTTCAAAAACTATGGTTAGCAGTGCACGAATCGCTTGACATCAATGACGCTCGCGCACCCCTACCAACTCTTCAAAGATAATCCTTTCTGTGACATATACGTCAGCTTTTCAGTCAGAAGTTCTCGAATCAGATGCTAACTCAAGCGAGATCTGTTGGTCTTAAGGTGTCCTTTAACGTTATTACTTGCAGGAGGGTTAGAGCCTTTCTACAAGATGAAAGAAGAATAAACGAAGAGTTACTCGCGGTATCACGTCGATGTCCCGAGCGGTAAGTCGCTCACCACCAACGACGGCGTACCCCAAAAAGCAGAAGGAGAAGTAGCTATTGAGAACGTATCTAGCCCTACAAACTAACCTTTTCAGCAAGAACTGATGCCAGATGCGACAACGTTTACGAAAATCTACTGGGGTTAACCCTTACGGGTGTGAGGTCTGTTGCTACATAGTCCGACAGTGCGAGGATCCACCAAAATTTCCTGTTGAAAGGCCCACACCGCTAATTGGCAACTACAGTACACACACCAGGGGCCTCTTACTGCAGCCATTATACAACGTGAACAAGTAAAACCTTCTCTGCTCAATCACAAAAGAAAAATGAACTTATGCGAAATTGGGTTATATTACACTAGAGTTGCTATTTGTGGAATAAGGAAAGAAACAAACAAGCGGACCCGAAACCAGAAGGCCGCACCGTGTGGAGTTTTGAAAGAAGTATAGTATCTGACTGCGCATGCTGGGGCCACACTAGGTACGCCAAACTTACGAGCAGACATTCACCTCGCACGTCGGTGATGCTAGTGTCTGTCACTATGTAACGGTAGAACGTGAGAGCTGAGCATCCGCTCATAAGTGGAGCGTGCAGTTACGCACCGTGGCCCCGACACATACGCAAGCTCGGTGAGTTCAGTAACAATAGCACAGCTCAGGGACCGAGGGGCAGCTGCCGCGCGCCCTTAGTGTTGTATTAGCAGCCATCAGCTACCACCACAAGCACTCCCATGCGGTGAACTTAATAGTAGTGAAGTATTAATAACATATTAGTTGTATAAGCCTCTCCAGTTGGTTAGTTATAGCAAGAATTTTAAGCCTCCGTTTCCGAGCGGGACGATATCACATTATTATTATTATTTTATTGGTATTGTCCCGCTACTTCTCAAACTTAGACAATCAATAGCGATCTAAAATGATTTACTCAGCTTATAGCCGGGAGACGACATCACATTGGAAAGAGAAAGGGACACATAGTATTTCGACAGAAACGTCAAACCCATGCACGAAGGTGTTCCCACACAGGGTCAACGTGCATGGGAACAGCAAGTCGGGAAAGAAGAGGAAGAACAGATGAAAGTAATATCAGTGCGTATATGAAATCGGAAGGAAGCAAAATGGGCACGAAAGACAGACGTCCCCATGGTCTAACTAACCTAGCTAATGACTAAGTTAACCTATAGTGTCCCTCTGGGGCGCTGCTCCCCATTACATAGGATGGGCGAACCTGAACTAACTCAAGGCTATTAAGAAGGTTTGCTAGCGCAGCGATTCTAAGCCGCATCGCGCCAAAGATCAAATATGCTGTCTTGACATTCCTGCCGGAAGGTCGCGAGTGACGACGAACTCACGTCAGTGAGTTCTGTGTCTCAAATTTATGAAGCACCCGCATCTGCAACCCTACACGACTCGGCTGAGCGAATCTACTCAGCCGCGCGGCACCGGGCAAGAGACGGAAAACAAAAAGAGATGAAAACAGAAGAAAGAAGCGCCCCTCTCCGCACGGGTGAAGGTAGGAGTCCTGCGGAATAGGTCAGCCACCTCGCCGAACAGAAAGGGAAATATAAAGAACCTACGTAACAACAAACTAACCTTCTAAGCAGGAACTGCGGCGAGCTACAAAATCCCCTGCGGAGATGGCACTCGGGACCGTTAGTTATAATCAGAAAGTTTAAGCCTGCATTTCCGAGCGGAAGGATATCACAGAGAAAAGAGAGCAAGGGACGTATAGTATGTCGATAGAAACGAGGAACCCATGCACGAAAGTGTTCCCAAACAGGATCAACACGCATGGGAACAGCAATCGGGAAAGAAGAGGAAGAACAGAATAAAGCATGAGCAAGTAAGATATGAAATCTGGAAGGAAGCAAAGTGGGCACGAGAGACAGACGTCAAAAAGGCCTAGCTAATGGTTGAGGTAACCTACACGAGCCCCCTGGGTGCAGTCGGGACAGCCCTTGGGTTAGTGAAGCGTTAGATATATTGTGGCAGAGAAGCGCCAGAAAATACCCCTGCTAAACTAGTTTAACCCTATGGCCTATTACTAATCCTATGTCCCCTGAGGAAAGTTACAACTTTAGTAGCTTCCCCATCATGTACCTTTTTCAGATTTGACCAACGCATTCTGATATGAAAATTGGATTTTTATTAGAATAGGAATGCTGGAAAATAAAAAAGCAGCAACAAGTGTAGTAAAATAACAACGAATGGAAAAATTAATTCAAAACAAAACGGTTTCCTCAAAATAATATTTTGGGTGGGGATCTCATATGCGAGTGTACGAGAATAGCGTATATAATACAAATAGCTAATATGAAGAGCTTTATTCCTATTGGAAGCGCATATGAACGACAAAATAAGCAACTCTATAAATAAATGCTGAATGTAAACTTGAGATACTTGGGGGATTGGGGCACTTATTAACATCCGCTGACAATTTTAAAACAAATCAGATTATTATTATTATTATTATTAGTATATTGGTATACTGGTATTGTCCCGCTATTTCCGAATCTAAGACAATCAATAGCGATCTAAGATGATTTACTCGGCTTACAGCCGGAACCACAACGTTGTGCTCAGGCGGCAAGAGATGGACGAAAAGAGAAAAAGACAAAAGAAAGAAGCGCCCGAGCGGATGGTCCACTCCGTATGGGCGAAGGTAAGAGCCCTGCAGAAAAAGTCTGTCACCTCGCGGGTCAGAAAAATAAATTTAGAGAGCCTACCTAACTTTACAAAACTAACCTCATCAGCAGGAACTGCGGCAAGCTGCAACATCTCCTGCGGAAAAGGCACTATAAAACTATCAGAGAACTGCGTTTCAGCTAATCTAAAAACGTCGTCCATGTAATCCCAGCAGCCTTCAGTGGCATCAAGCAGCGTTCTGCCGACTGCAGTACAATAGCAAGAAAGCTGTTTCTCCTACAATGAGAACAGCAAACTATAGTCTGACCATTTTATCAAGGCAGTTCGGCCGTGGTCAAATTCCTCTATAACGTTGCCAATTCTATGGGTATTTTTAAAATTTTGTTCGGCCCATATCTTAGCCTCGCAAACTAGCTACCTGTATATGTATAGAGAAATCTCAGAAATACCCACGGAATTACCACCGCAATAGAGAAATTAGATGACGACCGAACAGAGCAAGACAAAATTGTGACTACTGTATTGCAAGGAAAAATATTCGTTGTGCGAAGACGTCGTCACCAAAGAGGGCACAGGAAAACATAAAGCAACAAAAATATAGAAAAATAAGTTATATTTCAATGACACGATACAAGCAGAGCTTTGATACGTCATAGAAGACACTAGTCCTGCCGCCAGGTTTATTAAATCGACATTAGACAAGTAGCAGTGCCTAGAAGTAAAAGAATTACTATCGCAGCAACCTACCGTCACAACGCGCAGGATATCCAATGACCAGTGTCCGCGGAGACTGGACAATAATTGTTATCAGAGATATGCGTCAGGGCCCACAGTGCCGCACACTACGGAGCTGCAGTAAAGGCCAGTGTCGACAAGAAGCTATTGATTAAAACAAGAATTTCATTTTCACATAACTACTCTTGAAACAACTCAAGGACAGGATACACTAGCCATGACGTTTGGAAAATCCACGAAATCTGAAAGACAGCTTCAGTTGCTTAAAAATACAAAAGCTGGTAAGAGCATATAACGAATCAAGATTTTTTCTGCACGTTGTCCCTAGCAGAAAATGCTACCGATGATAAGAGTGCCGACATAATGCAGCTCGCAGCAAGCCACCGCATACAGAACGTCTTCAGTTAAACTGATAGTTTCTTTATCACTATCCCACGAAGGAAACACACATTTGGCAGTGTAAAAAGCCAGCACTTCTGTCAAGGAAGATGTTTATGGTGCTAAGGTGAAAAGCAAGTATCGAACGGGGACCAAAGAACAATCCCAACACATTGACTACAATGTGTTTATTGGCCAGATGAAAGAGAAAACTTCAATATATGTATGCTATTTAACCACATCTTTCATGTCGTTACCAATAGTTATGTTGCACCTCATACAGTGTTACATTTATGAGAGAGGCAAGATATGAAAGACAGGCTGAAAATACGAACCTCAAACAGGGAGCAAACCGTTCGTGGCGATGCAAAGAATCTTTGCCAACGAGAAGCACAAGTTCGTAAATAACAACGGTGAACAGCCAGAGTTGAATTTTGGGACACAAAATGGTCCAAAATAATTTGCTCTTTACCGTTGGTCTGCGCCGAAGAATTTCTATGGCTAACAAATGCATTCACTGCGACACCATGAACACTTTATTGTTTTTTGGATCCGTATGTTCATGTCATTAAAGCTGTGACAATATGCTCTTATAGACAGAGAAGTCGGTGATAGCTCTAGAACGACAAAAAGCTCAAACGTAAAGCTATGACTGTAACACAACCTGCAGAAGCAGTTCACTGTATAAGCCAATACTTAATGCAATTTGTTATTTTGGAGTTATCATCGACTTCTCTGGCAATAAGAGCATATTGTTACAGCCCTACATGTCATTAAAGTTTCATTCGCTAGCCGCAATACTGGGTCGCCAGTATCATGTAGCTAGTTTATATCCAACATTATCAAACCAGAAAATAACAGCCTTGAAAGATACATGGCTGATGACCCTGCTTTGCTGTAATTTCAGTAAAAACAAAGGAAATCAATGGCTTTCCAATAACAAAGTGGGCTCTGAGTCCATAAAATCGAAGCTTGCCCTACAGCTCCTGCAACATATAGTTACATATAAGCACGTCACAACTTTTTAGTGAGAACTCTGCTCAATTTTACAAAAACCCCAATACAGGTAACTCATTTCGATTCACATATGCTTGTATATATTCAAGTTGAGGGAAAGATATTAAAATTTTATAATTGATACCAACATTTACTGAACAATGCCTGTATGACAGCAGTTGAAGATGTGCAATAAACCAAGCGTCAGACTTGGACTGTTTTCATTTGTTTTTAGCAGAGCAAAAGTATTTTTGCAGTACCTCACGAGCAGTGAACACCGCTACTGTAGAAAACGCAAATAAAAGTATATAGTTAGCTACATGTAAAGTCGCATGGACGACACTCAACAATAATCTTCAGGTGTAGGCGACCAAGTACGTCGTTTATTTACTTCCGATCCGGAGGTACCTTCACGTGCCGACGTTGGTTGGTGTACAGTCTCAATACCGAAGGGTCGAATTCTCGAGTTTACTGTTGACGCTGTAAATTACTGCCTCTATTGCTGGTTAGCCAGCGCTCACGCAGCGGATTATATGAGTGACAGAAATGCAGATGCAGTAATGCCGAGCACCGCAAGACACCTAGTAGCTCGGGAGACAAATCTTGGACTTAGGGAAACAAGAGCAACGCTCCAGTCACTGTGCCTCGGTATGAACGTTAATGCATGCGAGTAGCAGCGACGGAAGAACGAGGCGATGTAATGCATGGACTTGAGGAACTGAAGCACAACTTCCAACTACTTTAACTAATTACGCTAGCTATAACACAGGCAGAATAAGTGATAATTGTACATCTCTAGCAAGCGTATAAGGCCGGGGACCTATTGAAGCAACAAGCGACGTACGACGCAACAGATTTGTTGCATGAAAAATCGTAACATCGGGTGCAGCAATCTACTGTCCCCGCCGACGCAACCCAGATTGCAAAACACACCATCGCTCACAGGCGTCATGTCTGCCGAAAAAAATCCCATTGCATCGCTTGTTGTATCAGTGGGGCGGCGATCTTAACGCGAGAGTGTGAAGCAGCAAAAACATAAGGATGCTCAAGCGGTAATGAACTCCGTCGCTCACAGGACCACACATCTCATCGTCGCCTATGTCGTCATCGCTCGTGGCGTTCACTGCGTCAACATCCCGCGTCCCTTCGGTGTGTGCCGCGTGTCTACTGCGAGTCCGTCTCGTGAGGGCCCAGCCTGAGCTGAGAGGTAGTTGGGACCGTCAGGGTTGTAGAGCTCCTCCTCTTCCAACAGCATGGAGAAGTTCTTCCGGTACCTGCGACACCAGCATTGCTTATAGCTTATCAGTTACGGAAGTGTTGGAGGTACAACAAGTGAGGAATGACTGCGCTGAGTTAAGGATTTAAAGGAGATATTGCTAGTCAAGTCTCATCACCTCCGCCAAGGAGATAAAGTTGTTGCCGTGGTTTGTTATTCCGTCAGTAAAAGAACTCAAAACGGTATCGACTGAGCTTCCTACAATATTCAGGAACTCTCAAGAAGAATATCAAAGGAACAAATGATTAATTTTTGCAAGAATCTATCCGTCTACCATTCTGATCTTTAGCATTGCGGCGCTTGGGGGAGGTGGGAGCTCTGAGAGTGCAGCTCCGGTTAAGCAGCAGGCATTAGCTATTAGTTTGGTAGTGCGGCGAGCCGCATCGCGTCGAATAAATTACATCAAGACTGGGAACGACACGCAAAACTTGGCAATACTGCAAGATCAGCACTATAATGACAAATCAACACAACTCACGCAAGTAATGCGATAGTTATAACAAGGCCACAAGACATCTAGTAAAGTCAGGACCCATCAACATACCGTCACGGTGCAACTGCCTAGTAACTATGGCCGCACCTCACACTGCACTCAACACGATCACCCTATCGTACAGTCCCCTGCTACGCTAATAGATTTCCAGGCCTAGTCATGATCTAGCTATAACTAAAGTGCTCTGCTAACTTAATCAGTGCATGACTCCAATTGCTTCTGTTCCCTCTAGAGCAGCGGTTTCTAATCATTTCTGTGCCTAGCACCAGGGTTGCCTGATTTTAATCAAATAAAAAACCATGATTTAAACCAACCAAAAAAACATGGTTTATTTATTCATTTTTTGTAAACTTCCTTAGTTTTTATTCATAAAAATTGCAAAATAAGCAGTTTTATAAAAATAAGAACCAGATTTATAGAAGATAAGGTCATATTTACTAAATCAATTAAACCACATTAAAATAAGAACGTCGAATTATAAAAGGTAACCGGTTCGGGCTTCACCCATCATCAGTACTCTGTAAAGACAAAGATATTACAATTACAAAATTTTCTAGGGAATAAGAAAGCAGAAAACTAAGAAGAAATTGTGAAATAACTTCTAATGAGCTTTCGAGATCTTGGATGTAGGATGAGTATAAAGATTCACTATTTATACAACCATTTAGATAAGTTTCTGGAGATCCTTGGTGACGTGAGTGAGGTGCAAGGGGAGCGTTTCCACCAGGATATTAAAGCAATGACAGGACGCAATCAAGGCCCGTGGCACTCATATATGATGGCGGGTTATGGTTGGAGCTTCATGAGAGACCAACCCTGAAGCTATAAAGCAGCGATCAGCCAAGAAAAGAAAGTTCAGATAACTGCTTTTGGCCATGGTCTTATGAAACATATACTGTATAGCTATATGTGTGTATTTTTGTATTTTCTTCTTTAATCTAGTCATCATATTTAACTTGCTGTAACTGGACTTTGTAATCTTTGTTAATACTTGATTATGAATATAAAAGTACTAAAATGCACTTTTTTATACCATGAACCCTTCTATATATAGGCTGATGAGCCAATTTCAACTAAAAACTGAATAGTGCTACATCTCAAAACACTGATGTGACGGACAAAAACTTAGTTCATATTTGTACTCAGGAACCCAAAATTAGTTAGAATTCGTTTAAAAACTTTATCCCAGAAAAATCGTGTAGACTAGTGTTATATTCTGGTAAGCTAGAAGCTACTGAAAATTAGAAGTAGTAGTTATATAGTTGCTATTAGATAGTTAGTGAGCTCATGAGAAAGATGTAGGCATATAGCTTTTTCACTTTTATCCAGTTCATTACTCTGCTTTAACTAGCTTGTAGTTAGCTATTTCTATCGAGACGTCTTTGTACAGTATCTTGGAGTGTTTCCAAAGTTTTCAAAGAATTTTATATTACAATTATAAATCAAAGCATCTCTGCAGTTTGCATATTAAATGAAGCCATAGCAAATACAGGTACTCTGCGAACTGCTTTTTCGTAACCCCTTTATAATAATCATTCTTTTACTATAGGAAGTTGAAATGAAGTGACTACGATTGTTGATGATTAGTTAATTACATGTGTCTACACAGCAGAAAACCCTTTAAATGCTGGATAAAATTCCTAGAATTCGGAAAAAATAACAAAATATTAAAAAAAAAACAAATAAATGAAAAACATGGTTTTTGCCAACCCTGCCTAGCACCTCTGGAGAACTTTTAATGTGTTCTCGCACCCTCTACAAAATAAATTTACCCATATGATTAACAAATTACAAAAGTTTGTGCTAATTTTTATGTAATGATTTAATATTCAAATGACACTGAAATAACACAAGGTTCACACCCCCTTAAATTACATCTCAAGCACCCAGGGGGTGCAGAGCACTCCTGTTTGGGAACCACTGCTCTAAAGATAATATTGATTTAAAAAGTTCACGAGATGTTACTAATGGTACCTTTGTTTAAAATACTCAGCACTGCGGGTTTTCCTCTTCTTGTCTTTGCCCCTAGTATGTGAATCCAAAAGCTCTTCAAACTTAGGAGCTTTTTTACTCATAACAAGATTGGCGTGCGGATCTTCATGGAAATTGTCCTGCTCCAGCGCCTCGAGAGCCTTGCGCGCGCGTCGCCGTCGCCCCGCCTCATCCAAAATGCGGCGATTGGCTGCATCCTTTGTTCGGTTACCTGACAGAGGCCATATAATTCTGCTAGTTGTGTGCTCACAGTGTATTAGTTAGCTATAGAGAGCAAAGGAAGAACACAGAACATGTGAAAGCACAAGAGCAAACGCATGGATCAAGGATAGCCACACAAGGCACGAGCAAGTCAGGTAGTAGGAGGAAGAACAGAGCAATGGCTGCTTGAGAGAACACATGATATAATGGACATTACAAACAAAACAATTTCAGCATTAGCTGAATCGCCTACCTTATAAGATTGCTAAATATTGGAAGATATGAAGAGTGGCATATCTACATATGAAAATATTTTCCAGTGCAATGGGTATGTTGAGAAAATTACGGCTCAGTCATTACAGCAAGAAGGTAACGCAACTAAATAAAGATGTAACAGTCTCTTAGCTTATTATTACTCCCTTTATAACATGCTGTCAATATTAAAAGAACAAGGGATAATGAATGCACTTGTGATAGAACAATGCAACACTACCTACCTTGAGAGGTTTAGTACAAACTGCTCTCTATACAGATAATGTTAAAAGTAGAAAGAATAGCAACAGACCACCAGAATAAAAATACACACAACTCTAAAAGCACAAACATGATAGCCTTGACACGCGATCGTCCGTCTGCACATCCACTGTTCCTGAGACACAGCAAGAGCAAAGCCTGGGCATGGGAGTCCACGCCACAAGCCAAAGTCAGGATACATTCCTCAACCACTCAGTCTGAAGAAGCAACAGTTTTTACAACTACTGTAGTATGAAAGTTACGGGAATAATTCAAGGTATGAAGCTGAAAACTCCTGACACAACTCACCTGTTTCCCTCGCTGCCATTTTCTGAATTTAGGTGATAAAGTAAAATTTACTCAAAGCTCTTCTGGGTGGCTGTTTGGTTGTAGTAAACTTTTTCATATAATTCATCAATCCGCACCTGGGAATAAGAACCATGTACTTGAAACATAGCCTATTTAAATTAAATCAAGCAAATGGCAATAGAATGTTATACAGCTACTCTAAATAATAACAAAAACGAGCAGCAGTTCCCAATGGATACAATGGTGTTTAAATCTTCGGCAAAGTAGACATTAGTTAACTCTATGTTATCCAGGATGTGCTTCTTCGCTACTAAAGGCCCTTTCCCCAAATGATCACCATGTGATAAAGAACCCTAACAGCATAGTAACACAACCTGGTTAAAAATAGATGGAGATACGGTAGCTGGAAAACATGCTCCGGCCAAAACAAGAATCTGTTCAGCTCTTGCTACCGCTGCTGTGACTACAATCGGCCACGACTGTTGTCAAGCTTGAGGCGTGGTGGTAGGTACCTACTGGCTCACTCATCACAAAGATCCGTTGAGATATAAATACATACCTACCTAAGTCTCTAGAATAGCACTTTATTATACAGCAGAAAGTCACACAAGCGGGTGGGAACAGACACATACCACATCAACATTAGGTAGGCTTGTGAAACAATTAGAATGGTGGGGCTACAAGATTGCAGCAAAGAATGAAAACGGCCAGCTTGGGCTACAATTCCAGCACGTACTAGAGTGGTAAACAGCAGCGGCTTCTACATATTTACAACAAACGCTATTACACGACTGCCATGAGGCTCCCTGTACTCTGTTTTAGTAGCAGTAATGCACTGGCTATCGTTGTTGAATGTCATGAGGTGACACCATCTCAAAATGTATCACCACCGGGCCTGTGACGAACTTGGAGTTAGCTATTTAACAAAAGCATGTAACACTCATTTTAGTAGGGTGTTTCTCAGAAACAACCCTCTGAACCTATTAGCTATAGCCTACGGGTAATTCTAGAAAAGATTGAACAGATTAGATTGCTGAATAGTTCAATCCTTCATCTCCACAACTAGGGTGATCTAACAGAGGAAGAAATAAGGGACATAGAGAAAGACTATGGAAACAAGGAACACATATACGAAGGTGTTCCCACACAGGATCAAAGCACATGGGAACAGCAAGTCGGGAAAGAAGAGGAAGAACAGAAGAAAGTAACATCAGTAGGTAGGTAGGTATGAACATGATATCAGAAGGAAGCAAAGTGGGCATGAAAGATAGATGACCCAAAGGCCTAGCTAATGGATAAGATAACCAATACAATCCCCCTGGGGTCGCTGCTCCTTATAATTATCTATGGGCAAACCTACATTACTCCTTTCGCTACAGAAATTTTACTCTTTTATGAGGTTCTGTAGGAGTCTCATAGAAGACACTATCATTGTAGTCACTTGAGCTCACCTACAGTTTAGTTCAGTTGTAGATAAAATACTACCACTGACTTCCGACGGATTGGTTTAAATATGTTGTCCATATTCCCAGGGAAAGAAACAACGCACTGGTTTTAATAATCAAAACTATGATGCGGGACATATACGTACCGTCAGTATCGAAAGGGTTAACCTAACCCTCCTGCCAATCCTTTCCCCCGGAGGGGGCAATTCTAGAAAAACAAAATGGAACAGAAGTTCAACATTGGTAGATAGATACTTAATACCTTGAACTGCCTACAAACTGGGCTTAGAGCAGGGTTGCGGAGTCGGAGGAGGCCGGAGTTGGAGGATTTGAGGGGGAGTTGGAATCTCACCTGCTCTAGCAGTCAGAGTCGCTATGTTTAGCCCCACTCCGACTCCGGAATCCCATTTTTAAAAAGTCCTAAATGGTGCTGATGATGCAAAATATAGTAAATGTACAAAACTACTATATTTAGCTTAATATGTGTGTATATATTACTAAATATTATTTGGACATGTTTAATGTTTACATTGGCTAAATACTAGTTGGATCAAGGAGTCGAAAAATCTTGAGGACCCAGAGTTGGTAATTCTGGAGGGCCATGAGTTGGAGTGGGACCTTAAACCATCATGATCCGACGCCGCAACCCAGGTTTAGAGGAAGGTTTTAGTACAGCCAAAATAAAGCCAGGAATACCCTCAACAGTCAAAAGAATTTGGTAACTAGATAATAAGCATTGGAGCGCCATAGTTAGCAAAAACAAATGCGATTGTATCATACGCTTCCTGGTACCAGACACAAGCAAACTGTAGTTTCTCTAAGAGCAGCAATAGAACTGGTATTCTTTTAGTTTACACCTCCTTACCTGTGATGCAAAGAGAAGAAGAATGGATAGAGTGTTGCAACGAATTTTTCTCAGTGGCTCGCGAAGACAGAACACCTTCTGTCGGTAGCACCAGACCCGCGACAGCGCCCAACTCTGGGGCGTCTAAATGGTAG
>LQNS02278074.1:762226-779968 GCA_001587735.2 Parhyale hawaiensis
GCGAGTGTCCTGGTGTGTAGAGTAGCAGCGGATACAGCAGTAGCGAGCACCGCAAGTGACGCAGTTGTAGGGCGCAGGGAAGCCACACACGGCGCACAGATGACGCTCAGGCAGAGCACTCCGTCCAGCCTGAGCTGAGAGGTAGTTGGGACCGTCAGGGTTGTAGAGCTCCTCCTCTTCTAACAGCATGGAGAAGTTCTTCCGGTACCTGCGACACCAGCATTGCTTATAGCTAATTAGTTACGGAAGTGTTGGAGGTACAACATGTGAAGAATGACTGCGCTGAGTTGAGGATTTCAAGGAGATATTGCTAGTCAAGTCTAATCGCCTCCGCCAAGGAGATAAAGTTGTTGCCGTGGTTTGTTATTCCGTCAGTAACAGAACTCAAAACGGTATCGACTGAGCTTCCTACAATATTCAGGAACTCTGAAGAAGAATATCAAAGGAACAAATGATTCAATTTTTGCAAGAATCTATCCGTCTACCATTCTGACCTTTAGCATTGCGGCACTTGGGGGGAGGTCGGAGCTCTCAGAGTGCAGCTCCGGTTAAGCAGCAGGCATTAGCTATTAGTTTGGTAGTGCGGTGAGCCGCATCGCGTCGAATAAATTACATCAAGACTGGGTACGACCCGCAAAATTTGTCAATACTGTAAAACTAGCACTATAATGACAAATCAACAAAACCCACGCAAGTAATGCGATAGTTATTATAAAGCCACAAGACATCTAGTAAAGTCATGACCCATCAACATACAGTCACGGCACGGTACAACTGCCAAGTAACTTTGGCCGCACCTCACACTGCACTCAACACGATCACCCTATCGTACAGTCCCCTGCTACGCTTATAGATTTCCAGGCCTAGTCATGATCTAGCTATAACTAAAGTGCTCTGCTAACTTAGTCAGTGCATGACTCCAATTGCTACTGTTCCCTCTAGAGCAGCGGTTCCTAATCTTTTCTATGCCTAGCACCAGGGTTGGCTGATTTAAACCAAATAAAATCCATGATTTAAACCAACCAAAAAAACATTGTTTTATTTATTCAGTTTTTTTTTTGCAAACTTCTTTAGTTTTTATTCATAAACATTGCAAAATAAGCAGTTTTATAAAAATAAGAACCAGAATTCTAGAAGATAAGGTCATATTTACTAAATCAATTAAACCACATTAAAATAAGAACGTCGAATTATAAAAGGTAGACGTTTCGGGCTTCGCCCATCATTAGTACTCTGTAAAGACAAAGATATAACAATTACAAATGAAAATCTAATCCCTAAAAATACATATGAATTCATAGAACAAGACACCTAATGACAAACTATAAAAAGTGGATGAGCACTATTCTGGTCATTTAAAATCGGTTTCAGTCTAAAGATATAAAGCGATTCAATTATTCTAAGGTCAGAGCTATTGCACGTCGTAAGCGTTTCGAAGTTTTCTAATCGGACTCCGGAGCCGTAAACCTCAGCGTGCTGTCGCACGGATGAAAGTGGAGGATGGGCTAGGATGTTACTGGTACTACAGCTTCTCCCAGCGTGTTCAGAAGATCTCTTAAAAAGTGTACGGGAAGTAGAACCCACGTACGAAGATGAACATACTTCACAACTGTATTTATATACAAGAGATCCCTGAAGGCCACGGGGAAGTGCGTCTTTGTACCGGAACAGTGAAGCAATATTATATTTATTTGACAAAATTATTTTGAAGTCTAAGTCAGAGAAATACTTAGATAAAAGCCTGGATAATTCACTACGTAATTTTTCAGACTGTCCCCCAAAAAACGGCATGACAAAGAAACACAGATTCCTGGGTGGCAACTCGTTGGTGTTAGGTTGGTAACGGACGGCGAGAAATTTTTTAATGTGTGAATGAACCAAATTAGTTGGGTAGCTAACCATTCTGGCGGAAAAAGCTGACAAGGAATTGAAATTCTGAATGCAAATTCAGGAAGTTTGACGATATTTTGAAAGCACGTGAGAGCAGAGTTTTGATACTGCTGATTTTGAATATTCGGGGTGTAAAACTGAAAAAACGACGTTCTTATTTTAATGTGGTTTAATTGATTTAGTAAATATGACCTTATCTTCTATAATTCTGGTTCTTATTTTTATTTTACGACTGCGTAGTAAAGCAGACTGTCAATTCTTTGAATAAGCAGTTTTATTTTGAGAAAGTATCTAATTATAGTCACACAACTGAAAGGATGAGTTAATGTGTTTCTTTTCAGGAATCCGTTTGACTGTTAGGACAGTTAGGGTAAACTATTGCTAATGTTCATTAAAAACCTATAACTTATTGAATTTTGTGTTATGTCATTTCAGAGATGCATGTCTAATTACACTAGTACACACACAAAAACTTTTTCTCTCTGGCATGGGATTTAAGGACAGATTTAGACCAATTTGAGGGTGCTGAATTCAAATCTGCTCTTAGATTTTCTCCATTGCATCACGTTTTTACTTTATATGTATGTAGCTCATCTTCATGAATTTAAAGAAAGAGTTTATGGTTATGCCTAAAATGTAGCATTTTCAACATCAAGATTGTTTTAGAGAGGTTGCAATATCATGTTCATGAATGGTTAATTTGTGTAGATTTAAAAATTGCTAACTTTCTTTTAGGACAGCAAGGAGTGTACACAAAATACCTCTGTTTTCTGTGTTACTGGGACAGTAGAGCTACGGCAGAGCATTGGGTGAAAAATGAATGGCCTCAGCGAGACTTTGACTTCTGACGATAAGAATGTAATCATTGATCGTCTAGAGGATAGAAAGAACATTACATTGCCTTTCCTCCATTACATATAAAACTTGGCTTGATAAAGCAGTTTGTCAAAGCTCTTGATCACAATGGAGAATGCTTTAGCTATATACTAGACGACCCGTGACCCGTTAAGTCGTCATCACGATCGTCTTTGCTTTCGCACTAAAGCAGGTGGTATTTAGCTGGTCATAGACCACACGCTATTCGGCCGTCCTCTCCTGCTCGTCAAGGAGCTGCCCATACGGTTCACTATCAACAGATTCTATGGTTCTGTAACGAATATTCAACACCCAGGCTGTAAGCAAAGTCAATTTATATGTTACGTATTTCAGTTATATTTCTAGCGTGCCCGTTCTTGCAGGCGAGATCAAGTTTAAATTTCGTATCACAGATACAGTCAGTCTACTGCCGCTGAGGTATCTAAGCTAATTAAATCGCATCCCTCGAATTTCTTCCCGTGTAAAAGCGAAGAAGCTTATCAAGCAAGACACAAATATACGTGACACAAGTAAATAAATAAAGTTCACAGTTTTAGTATAATGTAGATGTTCAACTTTTTCGGGTCTCAGTAAAGAGAGGAAAAAACTGGCATGGCATATTTGATGGACCTCAAGTAAGAACACAGTGAACACTCATGGAAGACCCCAATTTCCTAACATCAATGAATGATATGGAAGACAGAGCTTCGAATGCATTTTGTAATGTGGCGCAAAATTTTCTAGGGAATAAGAAAGCAGAAAACTAAGAAGAGATGTGAAATAACTTCTAATGAGCTTTCGAGACCTTGGATGCAGGATGAGTATCAAGATTCACTATTTATACAGCCATTTAGATGAATTTCTGGAGGAGAACCTTGGTGACGTGAGTGAGGTGCAAGGAGAGCGTTTCCACCAGGATATTAAAACACTGACAGGACGCTATCAAGGCCCGTGGCACTCATATATGATGGCGGGTTATTGTTGGAGCTTGATGAGAGACCAACCCTGAAGCTATAAAGCAGCGATCAGCCAAGAAAAGAAAGTTCAGATAACTGCTTTTTGCCATTGTCTTATGAAACATACCTATATAGCTATATGTGTGTATTTTTGTATTTTCTTCTTTAATCTAGTCGTCATATTTAACTTGCTGTAACTGGACTTTGTAATCTTTGTTATTACTTGATTATGAATATAAAAAGTACTAAAATGCACTTGTTTATACCATGATCCTTTCTATATATAGGCTGATGAGCCAATTTCAACTAAAAAGTGAATAGTGCTACATCTCAAAACACTGATGTGACAGACAAAAACTTAGTTCATATTTGTACTCAGCAACCCAAAATTAGTTAGAATTTGTTTTAAACCTTTTCGCCAGAAAAATCATGTAGACTAGTGTTATATTCTGGTAAGCTAGAAGCTACTGAAAATTAGAAGTAGTAGTTATATAGTTGCTATTAGATAGGTAGTGAGCTCATGAGAAAGATGTAGGCATATAGCTTTTTCACTTTCTTCAGTTCGTTACTCTGCTCTAACTAGCTTATGCTTAGCTATTTCTATCGAGACGTCTTTGTACAGTATTTTGGGGTGTTTCCAATGTTTTCAAAGAATTTTATATTGCAATTATAAATCAAAGCATCTCTGCAGTTTGCATATTAAATGTAGCCATAGCAAATACAGGTAGCTACTCTGCGAACTGCTTTTTCGTAACCCCTTTACAATAATCATTCTTCTACTATAGGAAGATGAAATGAGGTGACTAAGATTGTTGATGATTAGCTAGCTACATGTGTCTACACAGCAGAAAACCCTTAAAATGCTGGATAAAATTCCTAGAACTCGGAAAAAATAACAAAATATAAAAAACAAATAAATAAAAAACATTGTTTTTGCCAACCCTGCCTAGCACCCCTGGAGAACTTTTAATGTGTTCTCGCACCCTCTACAAAATAAATTTACTCATATGATTAACAAATTACAAAAGTTTGTGCTAATTTTTATGTAATGATTTAAATTAATATTTGAATGACACTGAAATAATTCAAATAACACAAGGTTCACACCCCCTTAAATTGCATCTCATACACCCAGGGGGTGCAGAGCACTCCTGTTTGGGAAGCACTGCTCTAAAGATAATATTGATTAAAAAAGTTCACGAGATGTGACTGACGGTACCTTTGTTTAAAATACTCAGCACTGCGGGTTTTCCTCTTCTTGTCTTTGCCCCTAGTATGTGAATCTAAAAGCTCTTCAAACTTAGGAGCTTTTTTACTCATAACAAGATTGGCGTGCGGATCTTCATGGAAATTGTCCTGCTCCAGCGCCTCGAGAGCCTTGCGCGCGCGTCGCCGCCGCCCGGCCTCATCCAAAATGCGGCGATTGGCTGCATCCTTTGTTCGGTTACCTGACGGAGGCCATATACGTCTGCTAGTTGTGCGCTCACAGTGTATTAGTTAGCTATAGAGAGCAAAGGAAGAACAAAGGACATGTGAAGGCACAAGAGCAAACGCATGGATTAAGGATAGCCACACAAGGCACGAGTAAGTCAGGTAGTAGGAGGAAGAACAGAGCAATGACTGCTTAAGAGAACACATGATATAATGGACATTACATACAAAGCAATTTCAGCATTAGCTAAATCGCCTATCTTAAAAGATTGCTAAATATTGGAGGATATGAAGACTGGCATATATATGAAAATATTTTCCAGTGCAATGGGTATGTTGAGAAAATTACGGCTCAGTCATTACAGCAAGAAGGTAACGCAACTAAATAAAGATGTAACAGTCTCCTAGCTTATTATTACTCCCTTTCTAACATGCTGTCAACATTAAGAGAACAAGGGATAATGAATGCACTTGTGATAGAACAGTGCTACACTACCTTGAGAGGTTTCGTACAAACTCCTCTGTATACAGCTAAAGTTACAAGTAGAAAGAATAGCAACAGAACACCAGAACAAAAATACACACAACTCTAAAAGCACAAACATGGTAGCCTTGACACGCGATCGTCCGCCTGCACATCCACTGTTCATGAGACACAGCAAGAGCAAAGCCTGGGCATGGGAGTCCACGCCACAAGCCAAAGTCAGGATACATTCCTCAACCACTCAGAGTCTGAAGAAGCAACAGTTTTTACTACTAGTATGAAAGTTACAGGAATAATTCAAGGCATGAAGCTGAAAACTCCTGACACAACTCACCTGTTTCCCTCGCTGCCATTTTCTGAATTTAGGTGACAAAGTAAAATTTACTCAAAGCTCTTCTGGGTGGCTGTTTGGTTGTAGTACACTTTTTCATATAATTCATCAATCCGCACCTGGGAATAAGAACCATGCACTTGAAACATAGCCTATTCAAATTAAATCAAGCAAATGGCAATATGAATGTTATACAGCTACTCTAAATAATAAGAAAAACGAGCAGCAGTTCCCAATGGAGACATTGATGTTTAAATGTTTGGCAAAGTAGACATTAGTTAACCCTATGTTATCCAGGATGTGCTTCTTCGAAACTAAACTAAAGGCCCTTTCCCCGAATGATCACCATGTGATAAAGAACCCCAACAGCATAGTAACACAACCTGGTTAAATATAGATGGAGATAGCTGGAAAACATGCTCCTGCCAAAACAAGAATCTGTTCAGCTCTTGCTACCGCTGCTGTGACTACAATCGGCCACGACTGTTGTCAAGCTTGAGACGTGGTGGTAGGTAGACTACCTACTGGCTCACTCATCACAAAGGTTCGTTGAGATATAAATACATACCTACCTAAATCTCTAGAATAGCACACAAGAGGGTGGGAACAGACACATACCACGTCAACATTAGGTAGGCTTGTGAAACAATTAGAATGGTGGGGCTACAAGATTGCAGCAAAGAATGAAAACGGTCAGCTTCGGCTGGAATTCAAGCACGTACTGGAGTGGTAAACAGCAGCAGCTTCTACATATTTACAACAAACGCTATTACACGACTGCCATGAGGCTCCCTGTACTCTGTTTTAGTAGCAATAATGCACTGGCTATCGTTGTTGAATGTCATGTGGTGACACCATCTCAAAATGTATCACCACCGGGACTGTGACGAACTTGGAGTTAACTATTTAACAAAAGCATGTAACACTCATCTTAGTTGGGTGTTTCTCAGAAACAACTCTCTGAACCTACTAGTTATAGCCTACGGGTAATTCTAGAAAAGATTGAACAGATTAGATTACTGTATAGTTTAATCCTTCGTCTCCACAACTAAGGTGATCTAACAGAGGAAGAAATAAGGGACATAGAGAAGGACGATGGAAACAGGGAACCCATACACGAAGGTGTTCCCACACAGGATCAAAGCGCATGGGAACAGCAATTCGGGAAAGAAGAGGAAGAACAGAAGAAAGTAGCATCAGCAGGTAGGTATGAACATGAAATCAGAAAGAAGCAAAGTGAGCATGAAAGACAGATGTCCCAAAGGCCTAGCTAATGGCTAAGGTAACCAATACAATCCCCCTGGGGTCGCTGCTCCTCATAATTATCTATGGGCGAACCTACATTAACCTAACCCTACAGCCAATCCTATGACCCCTGAGGGGGCAATTCTAGAAAAACAAAATGGAACAGAAGTTCAACATTGGTATGTAGGTACTTAGTATCTTCAACTGCCTACAAACTGGGTTTAGAGCAGGGTTGCGGAGTCTGAGTAGGCCGGAGTTGGAGGATTTGAGGGGGGAGCCGGAATCTCACTTACTCTAAGAGTTGGAGTCTCACTTGCTCTAGCAGTCAGGGTTGATATGTTTAGCCTCACTCCGACTCCAGAATCCCATTTTTAAAATGTCCTAAATGGTGCTGATGATGCAAAATATTGTAAATGTACAAAACTACTATATTTAGCTTAATATGTATGTATATACAGTGGAACCCCGTTTTCCCGGACTTCTCTTTTTCCCAGACTATTTTTACTTTTTCGGGGTTTTCCCAGAACATTCCGGGAAACTGAAACCAAACTGGAATAGCGGAAAACTTCGGTATTTCCTGGAAAAAGTCCGGCAAAAGTTCCGGACTTTCAAAAGATTTCCCGGAAGTGACGCTGCGCAGATACTGAAAATCGCCTAATGCGCAGCGTCTCATCTGGAAAACGGAAGGCAACCTTTGCCATCCCCCTTCAGTAGTCGTCTGCACATCGTGGTGTTCATTTAAGAAATGCTATTTTAGTGATTTCAATTCAAATTTATGGGTTTAATTTTGGGATTTTCAGTGAATGTGATGAATAATATTGAGTGCTATACTTAATAGAAGAAGGCTAGAAAAGTCTATTATTTCTTATTTTTAACGAAAACATCACTTGATGAACTCACAAGTCAACTATAGCCCCTAGACCAGCTTTGCAGTCACCCGAGTATGAATGCAGAGTACCATTATGCCCAGTACTATAAATTGATGTTAATACGGTACGTAATGCACAATGTAAAGTACATACCTACAGTACGGTTCTGTACTACGATGTTATTATGAACATAATGTAAACTACTTTATGTACAGTATGTATGCATTTAGCTAACGTACTTTGCCTCATAACCTTTATTGATACCATGCACTGTATAGGTACTGTATGTACTGTACATACTGTGTATACATTATGTTATGTGTCATATGTAGAGTACATACAGTACAGTACATACCATGCTGGAAAACTTCTCTCATTTCTCTCACCACTATTTTGCTATGTACAGGGTTAAAATTTGATACTTCATGCATATATTTACATGTACAATGCTGTGTGGAATGACAGTTCCGGAAATAGTTTCAATTTGGGACATCAATGAACGGCAAACCGTAGTTTTTCTAGCATTGAATTTTCCGGAAATAGTTTCAATGTACCAGACAGACGTCCGGTAAAAAGGGGGCTTTCCAGAATTGAGATTTTCTCGTTTTCCCGGAAATTTCAGTTTCTCGGAAGAGGCTCCCCCCGTGCAGTCCAGGAAAACGGGGTTCCACTGTATTAGTAAAAATTATTTGGACATGCTTAATGTTTACATTGGCTAAATACTAGTTGGATCAAGGAGTAGGAAAATCTTGAGGACCCGGAGTGTGTAATTCTGGAGGGCCATGAGTCGGGGTGGGACCTTGAACCATCCGACGCCGCAACCCAGGTTTAAAGGAAGGTTTTAGTAGCTACAGCCAAAATAAAGCCAATAATACCCTTACAGTCAAAAGAATTTGGTAACTAGATAATAAGCATTGGAGCGCCATAGTTTGCAAAAACAAATGTGATTGTATCATACGCTTCCTGGTACCAGACACAAGCAAACTGTAGTTTCTCTAAGGAGCAGCAATAGTACTGGTATTCTCTTAGTTAACACCTCCTTACCTGTAATGCAAAGAGAAGAAGAAAGAAGGGACATAAAGAATGTCAAAACTCAAAAGAAATGTGGAACCCATACTAAAGTCAATGTACATGGGCATACGAAGTAAGGAAATGGGAAAACCAGAGAAAGGCATCAGTAGGAGTATGAAGGTGGAAGGAAGTAAAGTGGGCAAGAATATTTCTGAAGCAAAGTGATTGTACCCTGCAACACTGAACCTCAGTACCTAATTGTCATACAATGATTCAGTTACATTTCAAATTCCCATGTGCAGCTATTCACTGACACCAAACAGATCCAGAAATGCATAGTTTACTGTCTGTTTTGTTGAGAAAAGCTGAATGAGAAAAGCTGAATGTGAAACTTGACAAAACGGAAATCACACAATACTTCACGAGCTTGCTTACCTTCAGGCTTTCATACACATCTTGTGACACAAACAAGTGGCAGTCGTCAAGATTGGCAAGCACAAATTTGGATCCAAGGGCAAGTGTTTCATCCAAGTGAAGTAGTAGCTGCTTCATAACAGGGTCACTGAAATAAAGTGTTTATTTTGTAACAAATGTTACTTAACAACAGAAGGGATCAGTGTGTCTAGAATATCATTTAAATGATACAAGCAAAATATTTTGCAAGCTTACTAAGAATCAATTCTTGGCAAAGACAGCCTGCATGGCCTAGGCCATAGCCTAGCTATGATATCACCAATGACTGCTTTTTCATTTGGAGCAACAGTGCCACAAATTATGGCACTAGTTGGGAGGGTTACAGAGTTGAAGCTGGTGGGAACTAGGAATCTATTATTTGGGGGGAGGCTACGGGTTGCGAGTTGGAAACTGGCTAGATCCAGGAGCTGGATTTGGTCCATCCAACTCTACTCATTGGTTCCCAGATTGTTGAGGAGGTGACCTGGGGTTAACAGCTTGGCTAGATAGGGCTCAAGTGACTAAACACTAAACACAAAGTTAAATCATCAGCAATAATTGCAAGAGAGTCAGTGAGAACAAAAATCCTCATTACAAAGTTTATTTCTATGAATTCTACAAAATGTCAAAAATTGAGTTTCTATATTATCATTAATGGCAAATTCTTGCTTAACCCTTCATGACTTAGCTAGTGCATTACATAGGATAGCTACAATTTTAACAGTGTAGGTATTCCCACAAGACAACCAAGATCAAGTCATGCACTGAAGGGATAATAGCTATTGTACAATTTTTTTTATAGAGGGTTACAAAGTCAGAGAGTAGAACTACCTTGGTAATAGCTCAGGACAAACCAAACTTCAAGCTGTGACTCCTAAGGTGGGCCTCTAGCTCCATTACTAACATAGGATGTAATCTGATCTACCCATTAATTGCATACATTTCTTCTGCTTGCTTTGACAAGTGTGGACAAGTTATTTCTGCACAGTACTGTGTCTCAAAAACAATAACAGAGTTACTACCTAGTCTTTGTGAACAGGGTTGTAGATATGGATGCATGGAGTCCCAACTCCAACACCAGCACCCAGCCAATGCCCAACTTCAACCACTGGTCCATAAAATGTTAAACCATAGAGGCGTTAGTTTCTGGTCACTTTTTGCAAAAAAAAAAATTCCGCGCCTAATAGTTCCCATAAAAATGACAATAACTCAACAATGCTATATATCAAAAGAAAGAGTGTGAACTGAACTTTCTTTTGAAAGCAAGTATATTATTCCATGAGTAATATTTTTTGTTATAACGGTTATAGTGGGCTGATTGGACACTTTGGGCGAGCAAGTAACTCCAATCAATTTTGACCACTATTGATCGGTAGAAAGAAAACATTGATATTGTGAAGGGCTCCGCCGTGGTTCTTGCTTCCTATGTTTTGTGTCATTTCGAATGTTTCATTGGTATACTTGATCTTGTTTACTCATGTTTCATGCATTGTCTTGTTCTTTTGCATGTTTACAGAAAGGTTTATTTTATCGACCAGTATTTATACCTTTCTAGTTATCCACTTTGGTGCTTGTTTTTTGCACTACACCTGATACATTGAGCATCCAGTTGTCCATCCTGCTTTTTTTCAAGAGCTTGTTTATTCTTGAGCTGTGGCCTACCTTCTGCCCTTGAGTTCTGGTTGCTTTGGCCATGCATGAACATGTCACCTCTGCCTTCAGTTTCATACCAGTAGCTGTAACCAAGAGGTAAGTTCAACTCCATGCTTTGCTCATCTTTTCTGGATGCCAGCTATCCCATTAATTTAAATGTATTACTCATGTGTTTGAGCTTTATTTGCTTTATGGCATATTTGCCAATTGGTTTCCATCATTGGTTATTTCATATTATTGAAATGACATAGGCCTGACGCCAGTTGTGTGCTATGTCTTGCTTTCCTTTTTTCCATTTTACTGTTGCTGGCCTTGTTTTGCTTTACTCTTTCTTGATTTGCATGCTCCTGTCCTCTTTCTCAGACCTGTTGCTCCTGCTCACTACCCTACCTTGCCTGCAAACCCCGCCAGCTTGTCAATCGAATATTTGTTGCTCCAAATGGTGAGTTACCAATTCCTTAAATGTTTATTCGTGGGACACTATATAGCGTGACTTGGCTGTGTATCTGTTTAGGTGCAGAGATGCTTTACTATATTGTGCAGCCATCAGGATATTTAATATACTGGCTGTTAACATGCAGTCTTTTGAATAGAATTCAATGGGCCCATACATTTCTGATAATCATTGTCAGTTGCACTAACGGCAGTTAATACCATATACCAACTAGAGACTTATATTATTGGATATTTCAGCTATTGAACCGTGCTGTTCCTTGTACAGTATAGCTATAGGTTTAATTTCATTTGAGCATCTATCTAATTAGTTTGCTCTTGTTTGTTTCTGCAAATTAAAAAGTTCATTGTGAATATCTTCAGTTCTTTTGCGTGTTCCTGTGTTTGTGTTACTTGTATGGTGGAGATACATAGTTTGTCATGTTTGTATTCAGTACAGTATAGAGATTTTACTGAGTTGTCTTTTCAATCACATTGAATTACATAGTGTTCAGTTAAGTTGAGATACCGTTTCAATTAGCTACTTTCTATAATATGTTTATTACATTCACGTGTTTCCTATTTCCATAGGAGCAACAAATCTCGGGTCATCAATTGACTTCAGTCTAATGGGACCAGCCTTCACCCAAAAATTCAACTGACGCTTGGACTACCACCTAAGACCAGCTTACTCTTCCATCATTTAGAATAGGCCATTTAGACATATGATTTAGCTAATAGTTTTTAGTGGCCTGAAATGGGATGCCTCATTGTTCGTGATTTGGATTTCTTACTGACTTCCCAATGTGCCGTACTTCTGACAGCTTAGGTAAAATTAGATATCCTTACCAAGTTACCCAGACCCACTAACGTACTAACTAACCTTCACCCTGTCCTTAACTTTGTTTAGTCTACTTCTGTTTTGTCTGTATGGGGAATAGTTTTGAGATTACTTTGTCCCATGGCATTAGGGGTTCTTGTGAGACAGGTCAAATGAAGTTGTTGACACTATGTCAAAGAACCAATGATTCTTGATTAAACTCCCACTGTTGCAAATAGTTTTTCATATCCATTTGATCACTTCAGAGTGCTGGGGGTTTTGCACGGTTTCCTCTTTCAGCTTCTACTTGCTTCTGCTTACTTGTACTGCGGTGCATCAGTCTTCACTGATTGGGGTAAGTCACTCTCCCACTTTTTATCTATCCATTTGCATGATAGTGGTTACTACTCGGAGTTACCAAGATAACCTTGGCTCCACGGTGGCAACCACCCTGTAACCCCAACAATATTAGTAAACAAAGCCATAGCAGCTGCTAGATAAACTTATTTTCTAACATCTGAGTGATTTTCATATGGATCTGACTCCAATAAATGGAGTTATGGCTTGTCCCGTAACACAAACGAGACCCCCAAAAAATATGTGAAAGTCAATTTTTTGAACAGCATATTTTTGGTTTGTAAAATGAACATCTGTGTATTGAACCTTCCTTGGGCAATAAAATAAAAATTTTAGAAACATATTTCGACCTCCAGTTTTACTTTGTTTTGGAGACATTAACAAGACCATTTTTTCCGATCACCTTTTAACTCCGATCACATAAAATTAAAAAAAAAAACATGTTTGAGCAACAACCATGCACTTAAAAGTTAAATCCGTGACTTGTTCAAGTATGAAAACTTATTAACATGACCTAGGATGTCATAGTTTTGCCGGGGTTTGATTGTTTGTTTTGTTAGCCACATAACTCAGTAAGTTAGGGTAGCACCCCCAATGGAAACGTCGTTTTGCAAGTTTTTTTTATGGTGTTAAGATTCGTGACAATCACAGGCAGCTGATACATTATGCACCGTATATACTGACGCAATATACTAGCTATATGTGACACGCACAGGCAGCTGGCACCTTATGCGCCGTGCATACTGACGCAATATACTATATGTGATACGTACAGGCAGCTGATACCTTATGCGCCGTGCATACTGATGCAATATACCTACTAGCTATATGTGACATGCACAAGCAGCTGGTACCTTATGCGCCATGCATACTGACGCAATATAGCTACTATAGGTACGTGACACACACAGGCAGCTGATACCTTATGCGCCGTGCATACTGACGCGATATATGATACACAACATGCACAGACGGCTGGTACCTTATGCGCCGTGCATACTGACGCGATATACGATACACAACTTGCACAGACAGCTGGTACCTTATGCGCCGTGCACACTGACGTGACATATGATACACAAAATGCACAGACAGCTGGTACCTTATGCGCCGTGAATACTGACACAATATACGATAAACATGCAGATACAGACCAAATGCTACGGGGTCGTGGTCAGGTGGTGCGCTTTTGGAGGTCAGGGGCGGATAGAGTGCACTATGCAACCGCAACAACCAATACAGCTGCCACCGCACGCTACGGCCACTCAAAGCACCCTTTGCTCCCAACCGATTCTAGTCTCACCTAACCTGAGGTATCCTGTACTGACTCTCTGTTCAACCTCAACTTCTAATTTTTAACTTAACGGCCTCGCGCTACTTCACCTTTGACCCGATGGGTCCCCGGTCACTTCTGTGTCCTAGCCCGGTTGATTGTCAACCTGTTCACAGCAACATTAGGTGGCAAACACCATGGCGAAGGATCTCCCCCAATAACTACAGTGGCACTTGCGCCATTGTGAGGGGGATTGACTTCTTTATGAAGCCCACAGAGTCCAGTTTCTGCTCTACCTTCCGGGAGCCTTGTGGTGTGGAGTCGCGCTGCCGCAGCGGGTTAGGCTAAGGGAGATTATGAAGCGCGCCGTGCACACTGATGCGATATATGATACACAACATGCACAGACAGCTGATACCTTATGCACCGTGCATACTGAGGCAATATACAATACACAACATGCAAAGACAGCTGATACTTTATGCGCCATGCATACTGACGCGATATATGATACACAACACGCACAAGTAGCTGATATCTTATACACCTTCCAGTCGATCATTGCGGTTACCTGGTCGATCAGTATACTGCAATGTCCAACCAGTCGATCAGTGCGGTTATCTGGTTTACCACTGTGGTCAATCAGCATACCGTAAGGTTGGGCTATTCCGTCACCCCTGGAGTTATTTCGGAATTTGCAAAGTTTTCAGTTCTTTAGTCATTGCATCAAAAGTTTCAACAGCAGAAAAATGGTACAAGGTCCATTTCAAAGGTGAGAAAATTGTCTTCAATTTGAGACAAAAAACAAACCCCTCAGACAAATATTTAAGTCAGTTGGACGTCAAAGTTGAGTATAAAAAAAATCTAGTTTTAGATAATTTCAAAAAAGTCTTCAGGTGAACATTTATTTTTGTCCATGTGCAAAAAACTGGTTATTTTCGTTAGTAGCTTGTCCATGTGCGTCTAATTTCACCATCCCCAAGGAAACAGCATCTCGTAAGAATAGCTCAGAGCTGCTTACTTTAGGGAGGGCTGTTTCGGCACATTTTGCGGGCTATTTCGTCATACTGTTTTGTAGGGCTAATTTGGCTTCCCACCTGACAAAATAGCCCCTTTTAGGACATAAATATATATATACATATGCCTTATATATATATTGCGCGAGTTTGGTGGATTTGCGCGATCGCACGGCGCGTTTGGTGGATGTTGTAGGTATAAGCCGTAATTTCGAGTAAGTTGGGCTATATTAGGGTTTAATGTCGGGTAGGTTCGGGGAGGCAAGGACTTTTTTTTTTCATTTGAAAATTTGAATGATCCACCAAACGCGCAGCACGATCGATCGATCGCGCAAATCCACCAAACGCGCACAAAATATATAGCCTATATGTGTGATGCCACATAGACATCATAACAGAAAAAAATGGGATGAACTTAGCACTGAATTTAACATACTTGGCATCTGTTTCTAAATAAGAAGCAAAATTCCAAGTTTTCAACAGCTATCTACACAGTAGATATAAAGCTATCTACTTACCATTTGATAAGCATTCCTTTAATAACAGTGACCATACTGATAAGTACTGGATGTCTCCTGTCCACAAAACAGAAGTGTGCTGTGAATTACACTTATTACAGTGCAAAACTTAAACCTAGCCTACTCTATTTTTCTTCAAGACTAAACATTAGAGTCTGAAAAAAGAATAGTCTGAAATAGGAAAACATAGTCTGCATTAACCCTTGCACTAAGCTAGAACGTCATGATACACATCGTATTGGCGGGGGCTTTATTTTAGCAAATGCAAAGTTGTCAGGCACCAAATTACGCATCTGGATGAGCTCTACAAGATTAGACATACACAAAAGCAGTGGAAAGGAAGGGGTGGCCATAATTGCCCAAATAAAAACTTGTGGGGCGCGCGGTGTGAGAATGTCTAGCATGACTGACAGAAAAGGTTGTTTTCTGCGCAGTAATAGGCTACTCTGCCGTCAAGACTCAAGATGGACATAACTACAGTATTTACAGTTGAATTTCAAAAACTAGTCATAACTCCTTACTTATTCATCTTACACCTCCGGCTTACCGCAATATTTCACTATATCGGCAGGAACGCAGGAAGTCTAGAGGAGGAAAAATATGTGTATCAAGGTTTTGACCTGCCCTAGGAAGACACTGGTAAAATATCTGTAAGTAGATGTGGCCCTGTCTCTCTGGGGGGCTCTTTTCCCTGCACCCCTTAGGTCTAACCTTCGTTAGCCGCTCCGGGGCTCCGATCTTATCAGTTTAAGTGTATGAAAACGAGAGGCAGGCAGAACGGGGCCAGAACCTCGGTTTTCTCATCAAACCCTTACAGTCGTTGTTGTTGGGTTCGGGCTTTAGGAGGCCACCGGGATCTTGCCCACACCACCTCCAGGCTTGATGACTCGATAAGAAGCTGGATAAGTTCCTCACAGAACATCCACAGATCCTGAAATATAAGAAGGAAGACTCATTTTGGAATTAACCCTCAGTAAGAAACAAATTATCTACCACATGTCTACATAAAATATCAAGAGCTACAAGAAAATTGCAGTTGCTACTTATAAAATAACTCAATAGGAATCAAAGTTCCGGACAATCGAGGAGCAGTGGCTACTGCATAAATCAGAGGACAATGAGGCAGTCATTTAGCAGAGGCTCAGCCATGCCAGCTGCCACTGGATATGAACAGGTAGCTAATGCCTATTCAGTAACACTAGGTGACAGTACCGGTATTACCCGAATTTAGAGTAGCTAATATAAGATCACCACACAAAAACAGAGATATTTACAATAGCCTATCACATAGGGCTAACTTATCATTGAGAACAGAGCCTTGCAGAGCTAGAAGGTGAACTGTGTAAGTAGCTAGGTGAGCTAGTAGTAAGTAGGCTACCATAACTTCACTCATGCCCTAATCACTCAACACTCTGCATGCACCGAAGTTACTACAAAAGAAGGTCCAGCCTGGGGGGGGAGGGCAGCCTGGAGCTTCTATCAGATAATTAGTAAAAAGTAACTAAATAGTTAGTCACTGTGGCCGGTGTCTGCAGGGAACCTCTGAAGGAGCAAACAAGATTGCTGCATGGTGGCTCTGGGGACGCCACACTGCCTTTTACAGTAGGTTCTCCTAATACAATGTTGAGAAATATCCCTAAGACAGCACTTTGCCACCTGCCATCACAGCAAAAAAGTGGGTAGCTAATTTGAATGTCCAATTCTGATGTTAGTAGGCTAGTTAGTAAAAAGAATTTATAAATACTGGAATATTTGGTCCCTATGGGTAAAAAAAAAAAGAAAAACTTGATCGAAAGCTTTAGATTTCCAATACCCTCTACCTTTAGCATTTGATTACTATACCTACTGCTCAGCAGAGCTATACAAACATAGCTATAGGGAGAGATAGATGCCTGGTTACATACCAGGTGATTTAGCTCAACAAGATGTTAGTTTGGGTAATTCAAATAATCATAGTACCTATGTTAAACTATTTAAGATAGCTAAATGGTTAATATTCATTTTTATCCAAAGAAGCTTAAGTTTCAAATCATATAGTGGTTAGTTTGCCTGATTCAATTAAAAACTGTGAGCGTGCTGTGACAATAGATAGTTGTATGGCTTCAGTAAATGGACCTCCAGCTAATAGATTAGTCAGAGAAAGAGGAA
>LQNS02278074.1:795325-807744 GCA_001587735.2 Parhyale hawaiensis
TGTTGAAGTGTTTTACTCAAGATGTTACTTCTGCCTGTCTATATAGAAGACCTAAGGATAACAGCACGACAAAGGATCAATGAAGAAAAGAAGAAAATTAAGAAGCAAATAAGAGTAGAGGAGATTCCGCACCGGCCTAGAGGCATTAGGCAAGCGTATAGGTTATTGCGTGAATTCTTCACGCACGGGTCCACTAGTGTTTAAATAATTTCTGAGTGAACACCATCTTCACTCACGTACTTAATGCATACAGAACAATTCGTGTGCTGGCAATTAATATATTCAACCGAGAGTAATCTATTATCGTAGTTCTGACCTGTAATTGCATTAGAAAGTTACTTAGACATTGATTTCGAGGATAAATAGAAATTCTTATGCATCACGAAGAAGTCACCAGTGGTACATACCTATAAAGCACATACCTATTACACACACCTGTAACACATTTCTATTACACACACCTATTACACATTCCATTTACATACCTATTACACATACATACTATTCATACCTATTATACATATATATTCCACATACTTATTACACATAATTGTTACACATACCTATAATACACATGTATTAAGATCGTCCCTCAAAGCTGTTGATATACGAGTGTGTCACTAAAAAAGAACTGACGAAGTGGGGTGGGTAGGGGGTGGGGGGGGGGTGGGGTTTGCTTACAGCTGGTATCACAACTAAGAAATCAATAATTTAGTCTTATTGTAATTTTTGCTGAACATATGTAAATTCGATCAGTGTTTTAAGAGATGCCAGTAGTCAGCATCTGCAGGTACAACATTGGCAGGGAATACAACGCGGAGTTTCTTTACGCGTGTCGATACAAAGACATCTGTTGAGGTCACATCACAAGTATATCCTCCCATGGCTTAAGATAGACTAAATAATAAGGCAAGAGCTCCGCAGCGCACCGCAATCTGTCGCTGCTGCAGAGCAAAGTTGCACTAACAAGAGCGATTACAGAGCACGTCTGTTGGTACAGCCGTGCAGCAGAGAGAGAGACCAGCCACCTCGATATTATTGGCACAGTAAGAACAAATGTGGACCGATGATCACCAGATTATGAGTGCATTACGACCACTTAGGAGCAGCTCGTCGTTACGGTCAAAATTTGCCCTAAATACAGGCAGAAAACTTCAGCTAATGACAATGATAGGGTCATTCGGCAGCAAAAATTCCGGCATTGAGAGCAGAGCTTGGCCGGGCAACTGAAATTTGAGTGATTTCATTCAGTAAATACGCACTCGAACTGCAGGATTGTGGCTCAGGTGGAGATGAAATTCTGACAGCAACATTGAAAAGGCTACGGCACGTTGGCTCAGGAGGACTGTGCGGCGATGGAGATGAAATTCTGACAGCAACATTGAAAAGGTTCAGGAAGACTGTGCGGCGATAGAGATGAAATTCTGACAGCAACATTGAAAAGGCTCAGGAAGACTGTGCGGCGATAGAGATGAAACTCTGACAGCAACATTGAAAAGGCTCAGGAAGACTGTGCGGCGATAGAGATGAAATTCTGAAAGCAACATTGAAAAGGCTCAGGAAGACTGTGCGGCGATGGAGATGAAATTCTGACAGCAATATTGAAAAGGTTCAGGAAGACTGTGCGGCGATGGAGATGACATTCTGACAGCAACATTGAAAAGGTTCAGGAAGACTGTGCGGCGATAGAGATGAAATTCTGACGGCAGTTTTGTAAAGGCTGCGGCATTTGAGCAGGTGTTCCTGACAGTGCACCATCCAGAGATCAATGATTTACCTACATCGAAACGATATCGATTTTAAAAATTAACGATCCGCCACCTTGCAGGTGACAGAGCACCTCAATCTATTGTAGAGTAACTGTGTCATGGCAAAGTTGCCATTTGAATTTTGCCAAGTTATCTTATTATGCTGACCACGGAGTTTTGTTACCCAAGCTCTCTAAATGGGTTTCCGTAGGATATTTTCATCGGTGGAAGTAAGAATTTCTAACGAACAGAACCCAAAGTGTAAAAGTCAACAATATGGCATCCACGCTACAGCCAATACTTAGTCGAGTCCACAAAGCACTGTGCTTGGCCCAATGCTTCTCAGTATGATCAATAACGTGGTAAACCAATGAAAATTTGTGGTTCCTTCTTCGTTTGCGGATGACAAGCACATATTTGCCGCAGCTAGATATGCCATTTCCATTGGTCACTGGCCGGTGACATGACCTTCACGGAAACAAAATTTGAACAGCTACGATACTAGGAAACTCATCCCTTTTTTATCGACAACCTGTAGGACGAGTCATGGAAACGAAACGGAAGAGAAAAGAATAATGTTAAGAAATTTCGGAGGATACAAGATAATGCTAATCATGAGGACCATACGTGGCCAGAGCTGTAACCACAGGAAAAAAATGGATTGGAAGAATATTTCGAACTCTTCCGTCCCGCGAAGAAGACATTATGCTCACTTTATTAAAACAGCTGGTATTATGCGAAATAGAATACTGTTCTCCTCTTTGAATGCCAAGTAAGCGAAAATACTGAAACGCCTTGAAAGCTTTGCAGGGATCATTCCTGCTGTAAAACTTTGACATTTACAGGTAGTCAACAATCACGAAAGACTTACCCATCTTCACTTGTACTCAAATCAGAGGCGATTGAAGCGCTTACAATCGTCAGTGTTAGGAAAATCATGTAAGGAATATTTGTACATGTAAATTTGTGCCAGAAACTCAGAATGTACTAATAGGCCAAAGTTGGCGGCGCTGCAGCTGTGTTGAAATATTTTCTGCTGCGATAATCTAACTGCTTCATCGTGTGAAGTTGTTGAACGGAATGCCTCGGCAGGATGTACATGTCATAAACACTGTAGTTGTAAAGTCCAAAAACTTAGTGGAGGCTTACTTACTGAAAGTAGGAGAAAAATGATGACTAACTTTTAGTGAAGATCCATCAAACCGTTTGTTTGTCTTCCTGTTTCTGCTAGGAAACAATAACTCATGAGTGGACCTCAGCTAAATTTGCAGGAATTGTTGGGAATGCTGCGAAGATTAAATTTTGTGATGATCTGTCGGTTTGTTTTTCTGTCTCCATATTTGTTTCTATGCTTATCGGAACATAGATCGAAAAGTTATGGACGGATATTCAAGAAATTTTCAAGAACTGTTAGAAATGTTGAAAAACACAAATGACCAAATTTTAGCGATGATCGGTTCGTCCATTCCTGTGTGTAACTAAATTTTTAAATTTACCTCAGTGTTTGTCAGCATACAACTGGAAAAGTTAAGGACGGGTACAGCAATAAATTACAGGAAATATTGTTGATGTGAAGATACGCGAATAACGAAATTTCGGTGATGATAAAAAATAAATGCTGATTTCAGGACTAATTTGGATTTTTCGCAAACATGGCCTTGCTCGGCGGAGGTATACGCTCTCAGAGTGCTTCTCTAGTTAGTATTGTTCATTAGTCAATGATTTTACAGAAGATTTCACGTCAATGTTGAGTCTAGCACTTAATGCATTGCCACATGCGCTTTTTCATTTACATTTCATGCACCATATTATTAGCTGAACAGAATTGTTAGACACGAGTACAAAGTAGCATGCCACTGCTAGCACCCCAGCCCTCGCCTTTTAAAGCTTCGCGTGCACGCACACAATTGTTGCAACTATAAATCTTAATAAGGTATTGAGCTACCAGCCATTTGGGGCTTATTTAACCAGCAATTGTTTCACCAGCGGTTCAAGTATCTGACTGATATATGCAATCCTTAAGGAACTGTCGCACGGGCGATCTGTCGTTGAGATGCGGTTCTTGTGAGAGATGCGGTTCTTGTGCTATGGGTTCTTCAATTAATCGGATGATCGATATAGAACAAGTTTGCTTACGAAAACGAAATTTTCTTAACGGCCGAAAACATTTCCTGTTTAATTTGTAAAGTTGGAAGGACATTTTCTGAAGGCGAAGCGACCTTTAAGAGACTCACCCCTCTGACTTCTCAATACGGCGGCGTCACTGCCTTGATGCGGGGCGCGGCCTGCAGCTACAGGAGCACAAAGTGTTGTGAAACGCCAAAGCTTCAGTTACCATCAGCCAAATGAAGCTATCAATTTCAAAATTTATTTATGTTTAATTTTTTCTTGTTGTACTGCATAAAGAAGTTCAGTGAATACCCGTGTGGCTAGATGACAACATTGACTCCGGAAAGGTACTTCACTGTTGAAGAACGTTGACACTGAAGTTTACATTATTATTAGCAGTAGGTATAGAATGTTCGAAGTAAATACTGAAATTGAATTCTTTAAACTCATGCTTTGAATGTCGTTGTAGTCCTGCCCTAATTCCAAAAAAAGGAGGCGGACACAAGAGCCAAACTGAACCAACTGCTGCGTGCATGTCTCTAGCAACCGATACTTTAAACTAGAGGAGCGACGACACTGTTATGTACATGCAATGGATCCACTAGTGAGCACCATGCGAATCTGAACACGTCTGGCCAAAGCCTGCACTGCAGAGGGCTGTGTTCCCCATTACGCTAACAATTAGAAGCTATGGAGCAGATTATTTTTGAGTCAATTGAGTAATATCCTGCCAAACATTCGTAGTCAATTCATCGACTGACGGGCACACAAGGAGCAGTTCTGGCGTGCTGTGAATGGCTAAAGCAAGTCCTTAATTAACTTTCCATGAAAGGAGTGACTGCATGCTAATTATTAGACAAGTGGTGGGACCGCCTGCGCTGGAGCGAGTGATTTGTAGATGATCAGTGAAGTGCTTTAACTGCTACAGACACATGATGAGAAGAAGGGTAGATCCTTAACAAGTGTATATGTTAAAAGCAACGTCATACCCAATGAATGAATTTCCTCCTAGCCCAATCATGCAGAAAATAATTAGATTAAATAGCCGGCAGTAGACGGACCCATTCCCAGACTTACGCCTGTGCGTTCTGTCAGAATAATTTAGAATCGTGAGGAAAGATAAGAAAATAAAAACCCTTAGCCAAAGGGATGACATCGTAAGCTCGATTTGTATGGTAGCTGCAGATCTGAGGAACTTGGAATCGTGAAGTTAGTTGAGGCGGAAGAAAAAAGATGATGGATTTAAGTGGCCTCCGAAGCTGTGGCCGTTAGGAGTTTGTGACTCCTGCAGGAGTTATTCTTGACTGTGGAGGGTGTCTCTCCCAATGTTTGCCAAGACTGCTTTTAAAGGCGTTGACTGTCTCTGTAGCGACAACTTCGGAGGGGAGTCGATTTCAAATGTTCACTATGAAATAAGGAAAGAATTGCAGGCTTAAGATAGTTCTTCGAGCTTTATGTTTCTGTTTTTGACTGTTGTTTCGCAGGCGATTATTAACGTCTCTCTCAATAAGTCCCCTTGTAGGTACATCGTTGAAGCCATTCAGATACTAAAATGTTTCTATTAGTTACCCCCTGAGTCGTCTTTGCTCGAAAGAGATCAGACCCACTACCTGTTGACGACGCTCGTATGGCTTGTGTCGCAGCTGAGGTATTAATTTTCTTAACGGAAAATTTTGGTCACGCTTTAATCGAAAGTTTATTAAGAATTTAAAAGCAAATAAAGGAATAAATAAAATAATCGTATAAATTAAAACGTTTCGGAGTGCAGCTCCATCATAAGCTCATGTTTGGAAATATAGAACAACGAATTATTTTTGCAATATGATCGCACTAACCACAGTTTATCGAACCTAACTAAACACAGTTACGCTAAACAAAACAAAATGTTAGTATGGAGTTTAAAAGAAATATAATTAACATATTGCTTATCGAGTCACTAAAAGAAGCGGATATGAACTGGTTGTATTATTAAGGGGAGGTTTGAGCCTATGAATGTAGAGAGACTCTAAGATTTGAATGTCTAATTTATTTTGTGCATGTCGTAACACTGTGAAATCCTCATGCGCTACTTGGGCACCACACAGCTCGGCGTGGTGGGGGGGGGGGGCAGCTAGTATTCGGTTCGTACGACAACTCCTGCCGCGATGCTCTGCTTGTTGGAGCTCACCTCTTTTCCTGGCAGGAAGACATAGTTTCGTATCATCCGCAAATTTCTGATTTCACTGCGGATGTTAAGATCAAGATCATCGATGTATATGATCAGTAGAAGTGCGCTAAGCACGCTACCTTGTGGAACCCCAGACGAAGCCGGCGTCCAGTCGCTCGTTTTTCCTTGCAGTTTTACTCGCTGCTGCCGACCAGTGAGCCATGCCCAGCACCAGCGTGAAGTTTCTTTCTGTGGTTGTCATGGGCTTCCAATTTTTTTCCTTGAATGCATTGATGGTTTCCGGGTTTTGACAAGGCGCTGATGAAACCCTGGCAGTGTGACACATGTTTGAAAACATGCCCTCTTGACACATGCGTGGGACCATGTCCGCCTGACATAAGTGTGGGAATATGTGTATCGAAATACGATAACTTTATCCAGCCTCAAATTAACTTCAACAACTACAAACAGTGTTTTTTAATAGTGTAATACCTAGATGTTATTATTGACTTATATCGCTACTTTTGTGTGAAATTCATAAACAGGCAGTATATTTACTTTTGCCTAATCTAATCTAACACACCCACTTGTGCCCAACCTAACATACAATGGCCTCCACTAATCTGTGTAGTCTAACTCGACTGAGCCCCGCTTAACTTCTTTGGCATTCAGGTCTACAGTAGCATCATCAAAGAGCTTCTTGAGGACCTTGATCCTCATGGAGCTGTGGACCCGGTGCGCATGTTTCCTTTATTTTATAAGCAACTTGCTGGCGTTCTCGCCCCTAAGCTTGGAGTATCTTCCGGCGTGTGATACGGTTAGGAATTTCTCCCCGCTGTTGACGTACTGGGAACATTACGCGCATGGAAAGCACTAAAGACTGGCAAGGCTGCCGGAGCTGATAAAATTCCTCCTGAGGTGTTGAAGTATGCTCCACCTAGATTAACTACATTATTAGTATTATTTTTCAATGGATGCCTACGGATGCAGTACATTCCCAGTCCTGTTATGACAGTTGTAATGAAACCTATTGTCAAAAACAAAGGTAAAAATGTTACAGAGAAAGGAAATTACAGACCTATTGCGCTTGCAACAGCAGCGTCCAAGCTGTTCGAGCTATTACTGCTAGAGAAAATGAGCTTTACCTTAGGGACGGCTGACAATCAATTTGGTTTCAAAGCTATGCACGGGACAGNGCCTGCGCTGGAGCGAGTGATTGTAGATGATCAGTGAAGTGCTTTAACTGCTACAGACACATGATGAGAAGGAGGGTAGATCCTTAACAAGTGTATGTGTTGCGCGCATTTGGTGGATTTGCGCGATCGATCGATCGCGCAAATCCACCAAACGCGCACAACATATATGTTAATAGCAACGTCATACCCAATGAATGAATTTACTCCTAGCCCAATTATGAAGAAAATAATGTGTTTAGATAGCCGGCAGTAGACGGACCCATTCCCAGACTTACGCCTGTGCGTTCTGTCAGAATAATTTAGAATCGTTAGGAAATAAAAGAAAATAAAAACTCTTTGCCAAAGGGATGACATCGTAAGCTCGATTTGTATGGTAGCTGCGGAACTTGGAATCGTGAAGTTAGTTGGGGCGGAAGAAAAAAGATGGTGGATTTAAGTGGCCTCTGAAGCTGTGGCCGTTAAGAGTTTGTGACTCCTGCAGGAGTTATTCTTAACTGTGGAGGGTGTCTCTCCCAATGTTTGCCAAGACTGCTTTTAAAGGCGTTGACTGTCTCTGTAGCGACAGTTTCGGAGGGGAGTCCATTTCAAATGTTCACTATGAAATACGGAAAGAATTGCAGGCTTAAGATAGTTCTTCGAGCTTTATGTTTCGGTATTTGACCGTTGTTTCGCAGGCGATTATTAACGTCTCTCTAAACAAGTCCCTTTGTAGGTACATCGTTGAAGCCATTCAGATACTTGAATGTTTCTATTAGTTACTCCCTGAGTCATCTTTGCTCGAAAGAGATCAGAGCTGTACACCTGTTGACGACGCTCGTATGGCTTGTTTCGCAGCTGAGGTATTAATTTTTTAACGGAAAATTTTGGTCATGCTTTAATCGCAAGTTTATTAAGAATTTAAAAGCAAAGAAAACAGTAAATAAAATAATCGTATACGTATAAATGAAAACGTTTCGGAGTCCAGCTCCATCATAAGCTCATGTTTGGAAATATAGAACAAGGAATTATTTTGGTAATATGATCGCACTAACCACAGTTTATCGAACCTAACTAAACACAGTTACGCTAAACAAAACAAAATATTAGTATGGAGTTTAAAAGCAATATAATTCACATATTGCTTATCGAGTCACTAAAAGAAGCGGATATGAACTGGTTGTATTATTAATGGGAGGTTTCAGCCTATGAATGTAGAGGCACTCTAAGATTTGAAGGTCTAATTTATTCTGTGCATGTCCCTACACTGTGAAGTCCTCATACGCTACTCGCGCACCACACAGCTTACGGCTGAATGAGGGGGGACAGCTAGTATGCATTCGGTTCGTACGACAACTCCTGCCGCGATGCTCTGCTTGTTGGAGCTCACCTCTTTTCCTGGCAGGAAGACATAGTTTCGTATCATCCGCAAATTTCTGATTTTACTGCGGATGTTAAGATCAAGATCATCGATGTATATGATCAGTAGAAGTGCGCTGAGCACGCTACCTTGTGGAACCCTAGACGAAGCCGGCGTCCAGTCGCTCGTTTTCATTGCAGCTTTACTCGCTGCTGCCGACCAGTGAGCCATGCCCAGCACCAGCGTGAAGTTTCTTTCTGTGGTTGCCATGGGCTTCCAATTTTTTTCATTGAATGCATTGATGGATTTCAGGTTTTGACAAGGCGCTGATGAAACCCTGGCAGTGTGACACATGTTTGAGAACATGCCCGCCTGACACATGCGTGGGATCATGTCCGCCTGACATAAGTGTGGGAATATGTGTATCGAATACGGTAACTTTATCCAGCCTCAAATTAAATTCAACAACTACAAAAAGTTTTTTTTGATAGTGTAATACATAGATGTTATTATTGACTTATATCGCTTTTTGTGTGAAATTCATAAACAGGCAGTATATTTACTTTTGCCTAATCTAATCTAACGCACCCACTTTTGCCCAACCTAACATACAATGGCCTCCACTAATCTGTGTAGCCTAACTCGACTGAGCCCCGCTTAACTTCTTTGGCATTCAGGTCTACAGTAGCATCATCAAGAGCTCCTTGAGGACCTTGATCCTCATGGAGCTGTGGACCCGGTACGCATGTTTCCTTTATTTTATAAGCAACTTGCTGGCGTTCTCGCCCCTAAGCTTGGAGTAATCCTCCGGCGTGTGATACGGTTAGGAATTTCTCCCCGCTGTTGACGTACTGGGAACATTACCCCAATCCCAAGAGTCCAGTGTCACCTAGTGTCACCAACTACCGACCTATTACACTGACGCCCATTCTGTCGAAGGTTTTCGAGAAATTAGTGGCATGTAATCTAGGTCGTTTTGCTGAGATTATTGGACTGTTGTTTGCTGTTCAGTTTGCGTACAGAACTGGTTTGGGTTGTTGTGATGCATTATTGCCGGCGTCACACCATTTACAGTCAGCGCTGGATCGTCGTTGTGGGGCACGCTTTATACGGTGAGACATTAGTGCAGTTTTTGATAGGGACAACCACAGAGGTCTGCTGTACAAATTGGAATCATTTGGTGTAAGTGGTAGGGTTCATTCGATTATTCATGATTTTGTGTCTGACCGAATGCAAGGTGTTTCTGTTGACGGTTTCTTGAGAGCCCGACTCGGGTGTTTGGCGTCCCTCAAGGTAGCGTGCTTGGTCTGCTGCTGCTATTTGTTCTGTACGCTGGTGACATGCTATCTTCGCTGGAGAACACAATGAACAACTTTGCTGTCGATGCGTGGTGTTATCGCCCAGTCGCTAAATGGGGGCCTGTTGCGCATTAGTGCATGGTGCAAAGTCTGGAGTATGAATGTGAATGTCAGTAAGACTAAATCAATGATTGCTAGTCGGTATCGGACACATTTACTGCAGCATCCTCCTCTGAATATTAATGACACTTTGCTGCTCCAGGAGCCTAGCTCCTTGGAGATTCTCGATGTTCTTTGATGAGAAGCTTAATTTTGAGCAGCGTATTAGGCGACTTGTGTCACGTGCTTCCAATAAGAGTAGGCTACTGCGTAGGGTAAATTCTATGTTTAGTGCATTCGATCCACTGGGGTCGAGTGCACCACTTGTATAGGCCCGCAGGGGTCAAGTGCACCACTTGTATAGGCCCGCGTGGGTTGAGCTTGTAGGGGCCAGCAGGAGTCGAGTGCACCGCTTGTATGGGCCAGCAAGAGTAGAGTGTACCAGTTGTATGGGCCCGCAAGGGTCGAGTGCAAAGCTTGTATGGGCCAGGAAGAGTCGAGTGTACCAGTTGTATGGGCCCGCAATGGTCGAGTGCAAAGCTTGTATGGGCCAGCAAGAGTAGAGTGTACCAGTTGTATGGGCCCGCAATGGTCGAGTGCAAAGCTTGTATGGGCCAGCAAGAGTAGAGTGCACCAGTTCTATGGGCCCGCAAGGGTCGAGTGCACTGCTTGTATGGGCCAGCAAGAGGAGACTGTACCGGTTGTATGGGCCCGCAAGGGACGAGCAGAAGAAAGGAAGGGAGGCAATGCTCACAACCAGCAGGCACGTCCGGCACAGCGCATAATTACATTGCTCCCAAGCTAAAATGCAGTTACATGCATCGCCTGGAGAGGAAGAATGCCAATAACAGGCGTGTGAGCAGCTTCTCCATCGCTGGGGATGCGTTGCTCGCCGCCAAACGGGCCGGTGGATGTTGTGCCACATGATTAGAGCCAGAGAACTGCTGCTCTTCGTAAGGGCATCCGGAAAAAAGCCTCAGAAGGAAAAAAGTCTCTGAGGAAAAAGCTCCCGGAGAAAAGCCTTCTCTGTGAGTTGAAGTCATATTTAAGAGCTCAAGTCCGTTATTTTGAAGTATAATAATTGCATTCAAGCAAATAATTTTTTATATTGTTCTAAGCTAGAGTTTACCTAGCATTATCTGCACCGATATGTGCGACTGTAGACTGCAAGAGCCCCTGAGAGAGGTTAGGATTCGTTAGGCGAGGCTAGGTTAAGAATAAGTTAGGTAATGTTAAGTCAAGATAGGTTAGGTTTGATAAGAAGAAGCTAAACTAGATTAGGCTAAGATAGGTTTGGTTTGGGTAGGATAGGTTGGTTAATTTGTTTTGATATAACTTAATTGAAAATAACTAAGAAGAGGTAATGTAGGCGGGGTGTAGGTGATAGGCGGGGGCTGTTTTCTACAGGGGCTTTTTCCGAGTGACTTTTTTATTCCGGGGATTAATTCCTACCGCGGCCAATTCCCTGTAGCCGCCGGTAAGGGCGACTGGTGAGGACAGGAGCCGCGCTTACTAATGAGCTGACACGCGCTCTGCTCGAGCTATCGATACAACAACAGCTTACAGTATAAGTTCAATATTTGTTTGTAGGCTACGAGTGGATACCACAAGAATATCTGTTCTAAGCTACATTGATTCTTACTATTGTTGATAAACCAAGAACCCAGTGTAAGGCATCCTCGAGGTGCAAACAACAGAAAGTGACGTTATTGTATTTTGTAAACGCAAATGTGGCGGTCACTTCTGATTTCGAAGCATAGGAGAATCGTTCAGAAAATAAATGATGTCTTAGCTATTTAGACAAGTCGATGCAGAAAAACAACCATGTCGTTTAATTAAACTCTATAGTGGAAATATAACTACAGCTGCATCAGAGTATACACACCTACAGCTGCATCAGTGCACACACCTACAGCTGCATCAATGTATACACACCTACAGCTGCATCAGTGCACACACCTACAGCTGCATCAGTGCACACACCTACAGCTGCATCAATGTATACACACCTACAGCTGCATCAGTGCACACACCTGCAACTGCATCAGTGTATACACACCTACAGCTGCATCAGTGTACACACCTACAGCTGCATCAGTGTACACACCTACAGCTGCATCAGTGTATACACACCTACAGCTGCATCAGTGTATACACACCTACAGCTGCATCAGTGCATACACCTACAGCTGCATCAGTGTATACACACCTACAGCTGCATCAGTGCACACACCTACAGCTGCATCAGTGTACACACCTACAGCTGCATCAGTGTACACACCTACAGCTGCATCAATGTACACGCCTACAGCTGCATCAGTGCACACACCTACAGCTGCATCAGTGCATACACCTACAGCGGCATCAGTGCATACACCTACAGCTGCATCAGTGCACACACCTACAGCTGCATCAGTGTACACACCTACAGCTGCATCAGTGTACACACCTACAGCTGCATCAGTGCACACACCTACAGCTGCATCA
>LQNS02278074.1:816245-826894 GCA_001587735.2 Parhyale hawaiensis
CAAAGCTACAGCACGAGACGGAGGACCCTCCCAGTTCCGTAAGCGGCAGCGCAGTGTTCAGACTGAGTTGCGGCGAGCCCAATGGTCCACTTCACACGCCTGAACAAACATGTCCTCGAAGTTTAGAGAGCAAACCAAAACTCAGTCTTCACAAGACATGATAGACGGGAGAGTTTTTTTCTTCAGGTATAGAGCGAGTGACCCAACAATGGAGACAAAGGCAGAGTTAGAGGACAAACATGTCGACCGTGATGAGAGACAACGAAAACCTATAGGGCAAAGAGCCCTCGGGGCTATATTTTCTACGATCTATGATATAAAGACATCTCTGAACCTTGCATGAAAATTTATACCCTAGAGATCAAAACAACCATAAACGTCACGCACGTTCCTAGACAATGACAAGGACGCTTTATTGTATCTATTATGAAATTTTAATGCAACACAAAGGTTACTCTAATACTAATTTGTGCGAATTGCCGATCGCGCGATACGTCACTTTAGCGGCATGATAAGTTACGAAGCGAGCAGCATTATTGCAAAGCAGTACCCCTTCCATGGTAGCAATGTAGGACTAAAATAGACCTCCCTGCCCTACAGCCAATCGATGAGAGAAGGCGATCACTTACATGAAGGGAACATGAAATAGCAAATGGAAACTTCTTAAATTTCCAGGGAAAATTTACAAAAGGAATTACAATGAGGCATAACAGAGGTCGGTTGGGCCTCGGCCACTGAGCAAACAACGGCAAGTCTCAGGAGCCGTATTAGCCTCTCTTTCTAGCCACTCTTCCGTAAGCTCTTTCCCTTCTCCCTCCCTCCTGTTTCCCAGCCTCTCTCTGGTAAGTATTGCAAGCTGCCCGCAATGACGGCGTTCATCTTTCAATATAGGCTGGGCGAGGTGTAGGCAGTGCCGGTAATATTTCAAGAGTCCAGCCCTGCGTCCACCCAAATCGCTTGCTTCCGGCGCGCTCAATGAGAAGCAGAGCGTGCTTAGTTTGTGCATTGGTAATCTGCCGGCGGACCGACCTATAGCTGCCGCTACACCGCCAGTTATTACTAATCAGGTGCCTATGTGACTTATTAGTGACTTATTAGTGCACTTCTCCATCGGCAATCTGCCAGTCTGCTTAACTACTAACGCGAGCCGCTGCCTACAACCAGGCGCCTTATTGAGGTACTAGCGTCTTGCTTGACACATCGAATTATTTCACATATGTCAGAGTGATCGATGTAACAAATTAGTCAGTTCTGCAGCTGTATGTCTTAAAGCATTACACACGAAATATTAGCTACGTTCTAACTCCAGTGACGAGTCTTGCCATATGCAAGATGTAAGTTAGATGACTTCCATCGTGGTGGTAGATTCTTTGCTGCATTTTAGCATTAGAACAGTTCTTTGCATTATCAACTACAGCAGGGAGGTGCAACTTCTGACCCGCGGGTTGAGTTTCCGTGGCCCGCGACCGCTTGCTGTTTCCGACTAAGTCGTTATATTTTTTCGGAGTTTGTTTGTCTGTCACCAAGATTATTACCTCAGCCAAGTAGGCTATGTTATGTTTTCGTCCTGTTTGTTTGCTTGTCTGTCTATCTCTCTGTCACCAAAATAACTCAAAAACTTATCGACTAATATTTACCAAATTTATAGCGATTGTCAGGCATGTTGGTCTCTTTTTTTCTTGGTACCATAACCCAAAAAAAGTTGAAGACAGATTCTTAAGAAGTTTACATTAGTTGTTGGGTACATTACGAAGAGTATATAACAAAATTTTTGTGATGATCTGTTTGTCCGTCTGTTTGTATCTTTGTTTGATTTATGTTTGCTAACAGTATACCTCGAAAAGTTTTGTCCGGATCTTAATGAAGTTTATAGGAATTGCTAGAAATGTTATATGGCATAGATGATCAAATTTTCTTATAATCGATTTGTTGGTCAGAATTTAACTCTGCAGTTACGGACATATCTTTAAGAAAATTGCAGAACCTCACATTGTTGTCAAAAGGCACAAATGACGAGATTTTTAGTGCTGATAAAAAAATCAGTTTCTGAATCAATTTGGAGTTTTCGTCAACGTTGCTTTGCTCGACGGAGGTATGCGGTTTCGGGGTGCTCTAGTTCAACAAGTTAAAAACGGATCTTTGTGAAGTTTGCAGGGAATGCTAGGTATGTTAGGAGGCAGAGATAATTAACTTTCGGCGAAGAACCGTTCAACTTTTGCTGTTTTCTGCTTGTTTTTTTTCTCTGTAATGTAACTCAAGCAGTTATGAATAGACCTTCATGAAATTTGCAGGAACTGTTGCGGTGGCACGATGAGCAGCTGACCAATTGCTTGTGATGATCTGATAGTCCATTTGTCCCTATGTTTGTTAGAGCATAACTCAAAAAGTTTCAGCCAAATTATTAGGAAAATTACAAGTACTGTTATTAATGTTAAAAGGTACAAATGGCCAAATGTTTTCGATGATAAAAAAGAATCTTGATTTCAGGAACAAATAGAATTTCTTGTTCTTTCCTTGCTTGTCTGATGTATGAGCTTTCAAATGCTGCTCCAATATTGCATTTTTGTTGTATGTATACGATAAAAGGCAGAGTTCCTGCGTCTGAATGTAAATATAGTATACTAATTTATGTATGCTATAGATATTTGGCCCTCAATGTAACCGTTGAGACCCAAAGTGGACCGCGAGGAGTCGGACCACTCTGAACTATAGCATACGTAGAGTGATTGGGAAGCGCTGACCTCGACAAGCAAGATAATGTTAACGAAAAATTTAGGTTGGTTCTGAATCTAGAATTTACTCTTTGTCATCACCAAACTTTGGTCATTTATGCCTCGTGACAGCAATAACAGAAAGTGTTATTTTCTTGAAGATCCGTCTGTAATTTTTTGAGTTATGGTGTGGCAAACTTGTTTACAAACATTAGTCGAACACGCAAATCAACGAACAAAATATCACCAAACTTTGATCATTTGTGCCTTTTAACATTTCTAATAATTTCTACAAACCTCATGAAGATCCGTTCATACCTTTTGGTCATTTACTCCTAGTCACAACCCCAGTAATTCCTGAAAATTTCGCGAAGATCCGCCCATAACGTTTTGCATTTTGGTACTAAGAAAAAGAGGCATTCAAACAAACAGTTGAATCGATCTTCACCGAAAGTTCATCATTTGTCCCTCCTGATATACCGTACAATCCCTGTACATTTCAAAACACGTCCAAAACTTTTTTAGTTGTGTTTCTGACAGGCAAAGATATAAAAAACTCGACAAAAACACAACTTCCTTGGCAGACGCAATAAAGCACGCGCTGAGATACTTGTAGAGTAGATATTATCAGTGATAGGTCAGCATTCTTCGTCGATGAAGATAAAGTGAAGTGCACGCATTAATGCGTCAGTTCTGAGTAGTGTCCACGAGCTATTGCGTGTCTAATGCACAACACACAACTGCTAAACGATCACACTATTTTGAGCAACTATATCATGTACCAAAATTCTGAATTCGCTAGAAGTAAATACCTGACACTTTCAGGACAAGAAGTAATCATACATTGCGAAAGAGCAGGGTTAATTCAGGACTGCACAAAGCGAACAACATATGCGATGTGTGGTAGCGACGCTGGGACGTATTGACACCTCTGCGTCCCTGTGTCGTTATTGCAGCTGTGGAGAGGCTTTGAGTGTGAGTCTTCTCTGGTGATAAAGAATTATTTTTGAAGGGTTGGGACCTTTATTTTGGCAAGATAACTTCTTTTGGTAACTCAGCGGAAGACTTACTGCACAGCTACCACGCACCTGATGCGTACTGCTGGCAGCTTTTCATATCGGGGCGCTAACGACGTTGATGTGCTCTTGACGGCAGCGATTTGCATCCGATGGGAATCGCGACGTAAGAGACTTAAGACTCAACAAATACCTAATACTTAGTAGTTACTACGCCCAAAACTGCAACTTACTCAAGGCAGAGCGAAAGTAACATTAGTTTGACAGGATTGCATTTCGTTTAAAAGAAGAGCCTTGCAAAATCAGTGAGCGCCGAGCCTCGAAGCAGCAGCAGCTGCGGGCAATGAGCTCTTCAAAGGAAATAAATAATTCATACAATCTGCTTGTCATATTTGCCGCAACATTCGAAATCAAAAGTCGTATTTTCTACGCGTGATTTAGTTCTCATTCACTGCGAAATCGACATCGCATGAGTGCACCGCTTCAGGAAACAATAATGGCGAGTCGACGGGAGGACGAGGCGTCAGCTATACTCGACAGTTGTGAAATCTTCTGCGCAGTTCCTTGCAATATTTGATCTTGTGAATACATTAATGCAATATATAAATTGAGGAATGACGGAGAGTTTAGAATGCCTCGAGTGTAGGGGAGAGCACATGAGTTGTGTTCCTGCAGCATTTACTACTGCATGAAAAAGATTATTATTTGCAGAAAAGCTGAAAAAATATATTGTCCTTGTAGTAATTTCTTATCCCTGGAATAGAGCCAGTAAAATTGGGTTGTTTTACATCTGGTTAGTGATTTTCGAACAAACTTACTGCATGAATCGTGTCAGTACTATTGACTTCTGAAGCTCAAAGAACAATAAAATATCGAAAAAATTGAATGCCTATGGCATCCAGTGAGATTATTCACCCTGGGTCCGAGCATGGATTACGTGTCGGCAGCAGTGAGTGAAGCTGCAAGGGAAGGCTGCAGGCCGGTCTTAGTTGAGATTCACAAGGTAGTGTGCTTGGCCCACGTCTGTTCATAATATACATCAATGATGTTGATTTTAACATGTGCAATATATAAGTAGATATTTAGATGATACTAAACTATGCCATCCTACCGTATCGGGCAGGGAAAGAATCGAGCTCCAATATGACCTTTTCTGCCTCATAGAATGGATCGCAAAGTGGCAGGTGAGCACTAACGTCGAGAAACGGTCAGTAATGCACGTAGAGCTGGAGAACCCTTCAGCCCGATTGGAAATGAATGGGATAGAATTAGCAACTGTCACCCAAAAACGTGAGCTGGGAATAAGTATGAATTACTAACTACAACACAACAATATGACAAGAGTGTCAAACTAGCAAGCAGAATACTGGAACTCATTACCATGGATTTTGAGTACCAATCCAAGGATATAATCATACCTTTGTACAATGTACTAGTGCGCCCGCATTTAGAATTTGTTGTCCAATTAAGGTCGCTGCATCAATGATATCGACAAAAAAAAAAAAAATCAACCACAGAGCAACAAAATTGATACTTCAACTATGAACATATCATATGAGTGTCTCTTACAAGAAGTCGGACTGCTCTCTCTCGCTCAAGCAAAGATGATAGATAGATAAGATAATTAATTTATTTCTCCAGTGCGTGGAGGTATTCTTTTTTCTTAATACTAACGCAATACAACAAGTACATTACTTATATTACAAAGCATAGAGGAACAATCAGACAATGCTTTCCAAGTTGCACATGGCAGGACATTTGAAGCAGGAAACCGCAAAATCAATCATTCCAGAGCAGGAGTTCCCAACCGGGAGTGGTCGCACTCCTGCGAGGTGAGCTCTCAAGTCAAGGAGGGGAGTGAAACCTTAGATTCAGGAGGTAATTAAAAGAAACATTCCAGTACTTCAATGGATTCTATGACGGGACTTTTTCACAGAGACGTTTTTGATCGTCTCCGAAACAACGGTCAAAAACTCAAACGTCAAGTTCAAAGCCACCTGTTTTTACCTTACTTCATATTCAACATTTGGAGTAGAGTACCTTCAGAAGTTGTCGGTACCAAGACAGTCAATGCGTTTACAAAGCGTCTTGATAAACGTTGGGAACAACATCACCCACAGCTACGAACTCCTCCTCCAGAAGTCACAAACTTTTAACTGCCAAAGCTTCAGAGGCTACCTTAATCCATTTTCTTTCATGCCCCAACTAACTTAACGTCTCCGAGCTTCTCAGATCTGTAGCAATTAATCGGGCTTGCACAATCAACTCCTTGGTTGAGTTTATTATCCTCCTCTTCTTGTCTTCTTCCTTTGTCTGAATGATTTTGACGTAATAGTAATATTATTACCTCCGCCAAGGAGGTTATGTTTTCGTCGTGTTTGTCTGTCTGTCTATCTGGTTGTCTCTTTGTCTATTTGTCTGTCACCAAGATAACTCAAAAAGTTATGAACCGATTTGGATGAAATTTACAGGGATTGTTAGGTATGTTAAGAGGAACAGATGATTAACTTTTGGTGAAAATATGTTCATCCGTTTGTTTGTTTGTTTGTCCGCCTCATTTTTCTTGATGCCATAACTCAAAAAGCTATGAACGAATTTTAATGAAATTACCAAGAGTTGTTAGGTATATAACAAAGAGTAAATGACCAAATTATGGTAATGATCCGTGTGTTCGTTCGTTTGTTTGTCACTGTTTTAATTTTATGCGTGTTAGCACAATAACTCAAAAAAAAAAAAAAAAAAATGAATGGATCTTTATGAAACTTAAAGGGGTCGTTAGTACTGTTAAAAGACATAAATGATCATATTTTGGTGCAGATCGGTTTGTTCGTTTGTATGTTTGACTCATGTTTGTCATAATGTTTGTTAACAGTATAACTCAAAAAGTTATGAACGGATCTTCAAGAAAATTAAACACGCTGTTATTAATATAAAAAGGCACAAATGATCAGATTTTGGAGTTTGTACAAAGAAAATTATGGTTTTACAGCAAATTTGAATTTTTTGTTACCGTTGCCTCACTTGGCGGAGGTATGCGCTCTCAGAGTGCTCAAGTTATTATTATTAAAACTTCACGCTTGAGCTCCCACGGACAGGTAATACAACCCAAATGAAGAATCTTGCAACACCGGGAAGCCCGAAACGCTGCTAAAGGAAATCCAGCGAAAAACCATTAAGAGCTGACTTAAACGCCTGCAGTCCAATACGACCAAAAGCCGATGCCGGCAACAAATTCCAAACCTTAGCCGACCAGGGCACGAAGCACCGATAGAACTGATGAGTTCGACATCCGACAGCCTCCAAAGTGAAAGAGTGCGCTCCGTACGCAGCAAGAGTCTCTCTCCTAAAAACCTTGGGGCAGGGAGAGAAGAATACAACCAATGTCTCTCATTGTTTTATACCTTATAAAACATACATAGCTCGGCTACTCTTCTCCTGTGGGACAGGTTCACCAGATAATTATCAGCGCACAGCCTGCTGGCTGCACTAACAAATCGGTCCAGCAGACGCAAGTGAGTGTCAGCAGCTGAAGCCCAGACCGGTGAGCAATACTCCAACACAGGCAGCAAAAACGCATAAAAACATCTGCTGACAACCTGACTGTCACCAAACACAGAATTCACTTTACGCAGGAGCCCAATCTTAGTGGAAGCACGTGACACCAACCTCCTAATATGCGGCTCAAAGTAAGCTTCTCATCTAAGACAACACCAAGAATCTCCAATTAGCAAGACTCCTGAAGCAAAGTGTCATCAATCTCCAGTTGGGGATGCTACGGTACAAGTGTCCGAGACTGACTGATGATCATCGACTTGGTCTTACTGGCATTCAGCTTCCTACTTCCGGCCGAGCACCATGCATTATTGCATTACAAATCCCTGTTCAGAGACTGAGCGACAGCATCACGCAGGCGAGGAGCAGGTATCACTGCTATCAAAGTGGAATCGTCGGCATAGTTGATCATCGTGCTCTCAAGCGAAGAGAACATGTCACTAGTATAGAGAACGAACAACAGCGGGCCAAGCACACTGCCCTGAGGGACGCCAGACACCACCGCGACTGAGGCGCTCAAAACGCCGTCAACAGATACACTCTGCGTTCGCTCAGAAACAAAATCGCGAATGATTGACAGTACCCTACCCTCCACACAAAAGGACTCAAGCTTGCATAATAAACCCCTGTGGTTAGCCCAGTCGAACGCTACGCTAAAGTTCAACTAGACAAGGCGTGCCTCCGACCTACAGCCCAGCGCAGTCAGCAAAAGATGTGACACCGACAACAGAGCGTCATAACAACCCAAGCCAGTTTAACGTTACTAACAACTCCTGTAAATTTCATACAGATCCTTTCAGAACTTTTTGAGCCACTGTGCTAACAAACATAAAATCAAATACAGCGACAAACAGATGAAACATGCCTAACAATCCCTGTAAATTTCTTAAAGATCCGTTCACAATTGGTAGAGGTAATAAGCGACTTGTTCACTACTTGCTGGTCACGGAGGTTTCCCACGGACTCTCGTGTTTATTGCCAATTTGCTACAATTAAGGCACTGTGCTTAGTGAGTTTATTGTACTTTTGAAACAAAGCCATAGCTTTCTTGTTTTATGGTTCTCTAGCGCAACACAACACTCGACCACCGATCGGTATGAACGCTAACTAATAACTTGCAAAAGTATAATGCAACCTAATATTTGAATGCACTTCTTGCATTGCCAACACTGAAGTCGATGTACAGAAGCTGTGTGAAGCCTCCCTTAGCACTTTCATTCGTCCTGATCCTTAGTTTTTTCCAATAGATAATTTTGTTTCATCACTTATTCTTCTAACTTGATTTTGTTAATCGACGAAACAGCATTCCGCTTGGCGAATAATTTTTCCTAATATGATATCCTGGCGTATCCATGATTCTGAATCAAAATCAAAATCAAAATTTGAGCAATGAATAACTACAGTAAAATACAATTAATTTTTTTCCATGTCAGAAGAAGGAAAGAAAGGTTTCGCTACGCAGCAGGTGTAAAGCCTAGAACTCTCATCTCGTGTGTTCCTTTCTGTTGAAAGTTGTAATAACGAAAGCGTGGAAATGGACAGATATTACAAATTTTTTGCCCTTATTTTTGACTGCTGAGGATACTAGTAGCATTATTGATAATGATAATAGCTAAAATATGCTCAGACTAAAATAGTAAAAAAATGCTCATTCGAGTATGCCACTGCCCTGGGGACCTGGAGCAAATTCTTTAAGTGAAACAGATACGTGGATTCAATAACGTATTCAAACGCGTGAACAGAAGAGCTGAAATCTTAACGAAATAAATATGAAATATTGTTAAAAGAAGGCTTATTGCTCGTCATGACAAGGCATTCGAGAAATTGTCAATATAAAAACGAAATTGTTTCCCCGAAGTTGCTGGGCTGCTGCTCATATGTTAGCTTGTCAACAAAATGGGCTTGGGTTGTTGTGAAGCAATGTTGTATGTGTCGCACCTCCCACAGTAGGTGCTCGATCGTCCTTTTGAGGTGCGTCACGTTCAGCTAGTCTAATGAATGCATCGAGCGATAGGGTCAACCACATGATACCGTGCCAATTTGAACCATTTGGTGAGAGTGGACCAGGTTCTGTCTAGCAATCATCAATATGTTTCTGAACTTAAGCACCGCATATCCGTGGATGGTTGTTTGAGTGCATTCATAAGGGATGTTTCGGTCACTCCCATACTAGGATTGTTGATTGCTCATGTATGTTTTAGAAAGTATTTAAAGTGAGGGGCATTGGTTGCGGCCATCTATTGTTGGGAGAAACACATGGGTTGTGGTTCATCTTTCTACATTGAGGACTGTTAGAAGCCATGCTCGTCTGTTCAGTAGGTGCTCAATGCACCGATTGGTATTCCATTCCGTGGTTCATGTTTGGTCGTGCGTATTTAGAAAATCTTCATGTTAGTCGTGAATGACTTATGGATTCGCTCTTCTTAAAAGCGTTTCGGGATGCTAGGGCTGATCTATCTTTCATGTTAAATTTCTATCTCCCGTCACTTGACCTCTGCGTGTGTGAAATTGATTACAGTTGTAACAATTCTATACTTCAGATATCTAGCGCATTACATTATAATTGTATATTTTGCTGGTATTTAGAATAGAATGCTAAAATTCATCTCATTTACTGACTTCTGCAAACCGCAATGAACTCTAACAAAGGATGTGCTAAGATCAAAATGGAAATTATTCCCAGAAGAGAAATAAGAACCAACATCAAATAAAAGATCTCCATGAGCAGGCACTTCATGGCAATCAATAAGACAAAGTTGCCGCCATTTGGGCGCTCCCAGGCTGCTCCAGAACGCTCATAGCCCTAGGAGTTCATCGCTTCCTCTATCAGTCAAAATTGCTAACCGTAAAAGAGAAATTTCGATATCAGTTCAATTTTGGCTGTGATCAAGATGAGGTCGGTCTCGAGCACCGCGCCGAGCTATGAAGATGACGGAAAAGGAAACTCGCGCGTGGAGGACCAGCAACAGAGAACTTTGGAACGTCGCTTCGACGTAGAGCTTCTCTTCATGTGTGTCTTGCGCTCAGCCTAACTTAAGACTTGGCGAACTCGGGAATATTTCTGCATCAGAGAATGTTTAATATTCCATCATTTGAGCGAGGGTATGCATCCGTGCATATTGTGTAGAGGGTGTGCACTCGCATACCGGGCAACGGTCTGCATACTCGTGGTCTGTGATAGACGTGCGTATTTCTAGACTGTGTGCATGGTGAGCCTTGGTGTCGCATGACAACAGATCATGAAAACGAAGGGTAAGTTAGAATAGGTCTGACGGCGGAGGAAGGGTAAGTTAGAATAGGTCTGACGGCGGAGGAAGGGTAAGTTAGAATAGGTCTGACGGCGGAGGAAGGGTAAGTTAGAATAGGTCTG
>LQNS02278074.1:902075-916102 GCA_001587735.2 Parhyale hawaiensis
AGAGCTCAAGACACGCATAACGGCCGTAACAGAGACTGAACCAGACGCGCATAACGGTCGTAACAGCGAGTGCACCAGACGCACATAACAGCTGTAACAGCGAGTGCACCAGATGCGCATAACAGCCGTAACAGTGAGTGCACCGGACGCACATAACAGCCGTAACAGCTAGAGCACAAGACACGCATAACGAAAGAGAACAAAAAAGAAAGAAAAAATAAAAAAGGTGAGAAAAATCTCCGCCAAAGAGATGGTCATGAATGCACGCAAGCACGGCTGTTATGCTCCCTTGACATACATTTGTACTAACTATGACGGGAGAAAATAAAGAAAGACTTGTTTTATTGTGAGATCGCCAGTCTCCTCTCCAGAGTCTCCCAACTATTAGTTTCAATTAAATTTGTGTTTTAATGATTGAATCACTCTTTCAATTCATGTCGATGTATATAGAAGCCCTTCATATGAAGTAGAAGTAGACATTAATCCAAAGTTTCCCAGTAGAGAATTAGCCATTATGCCATTTTATGCCATTATAAAGACGGCAAGACCTCAAATCTTTGGCAATTGGTTCCCCATGCGTTGAATGATACTCAACGAAACCAGAGATTACCTGCTTTCACGTATATGTTGTCAAGGAACGGAAAGGTCAAGTTTTAGAAAAGAATTACCACTGGGGACGGTACAACTATATTGAACACCAAACGCAATAGTTAGATCAAAATTACTAGCCAAAGCCAGTGTCAAAGTAAGGTCTATACCCAGGGAAGATCATGCTCCGTTTAACTTCAAAACACAAGCATCCGCTATATAATAAAGACCGATGTGTATTTATCTGTTTGGTTATCTATTTGTTTATATATATGTTTATTTACTTATTTATTTGTCCATTTTCTGTCACGCTTTCACAAAATAGATCAACGGAAATTAACCCACGTTGGAGGCTCTTGTCGTCCTCTCAAGTTCCATAGAAAACTGATAGGTAGAAAATAGGCCAGGTTAAAGATGATGGCAAACGTATATCTGAATGTAGCTCTTTCATTGCCCTCGTTGAAGTCCACTCAATGCAGATGCATTTAGCTTTTTCATCCAGACTTGAACTGCTGATGCTCTCACTGACTACATAATCAACAAAGCACAGAGTAAGATATTCTTCAGCGATCAGCAGACGGGTAAACACCATGTACTGTAGATTTCTTGGCAGCAAATAATTTTTTTTCCAATTTCGGGATTTCCGTATTTATTGGGAGCGATATCGACTACGGGCCAAGAAAGCTTTGCTTTACAAGAAATTTAGTTTTGGCATGCACGTCTTTCGAACACAAAATTTTGATGCCATTGACAATGTAGTAGCTACATAGTCATCCAAGGTGGGTATCTTTGATACCCTCCGAATCATTGGGGCAATTGCCAAAGTAAAATTCACGCCAGTGATTGTCTAAGCAGGGACAGTTGAAATAATTCAAACTATATGAAGATATCTAAAGTTGAATCTAGTTTGCACGAGTATTATCTTCTCCATATATCGAATCTATGGCAAGGTCAGAGAAAGAAAATAAGAGTGTCGCTGTAAATGAGTTAAACTATTGTTAGGCTTAAAAATTATTTTTACCGAGTCAGGTTTTTAAGTAACCTACATTTTTAGAAACAAATAGCATTACTCTCTTTCTAACCTATATACGATATCATATACATTATGGTGTAGTCTGTTCGTAAACTAATATGCTTCAGCTATTATGAGAAGGCCTTGGCAGCCGTTGGGCAGCCAAAATGCATCGACACCTCAGTACTAATTCTAATGAAAAACAGCAGACCTGCAATTGCTGCTTGGTAAACAGTTGCCGTACAGAGGTGCCTGAGATACCGGCAGTTAGCGGTTGCGCTCACTGGAAGGACAGTTTCCTCAGACTCACAACATAACGACTTCACTGCAGAGAGCCACTGAACTTCACCTATCGGTACTGTACAGGCTCAGTACAGGCAGCGGCAACAATAGCTAAGTTCATTTAATTCATTTATTACAGCAACGTGCAAATGAGAAGTCGAGCAGCGTATGTACCCGCAATAGATCAAAAGAGAAAGTGCGTATTTCAGTGGCCAAGCCTAGCATTTTCCTAGGAACTTACCAAATATTTTTATTTATGGTATCAAATGGTTTCGTTGGGTAGTTAGCAGCTGACGTGAGTGCAGTGCGGAATGAGGCTATTGGAGGGGACTGAGCAGCACTCGACGTAGAGTCTCTTTGCTTCAAGTTCTTGTGATGTGACACGCATCAGCTATGCTACTTGTGATGTGACACGCATCAGCTATGCTACTTGTGATGTGACACGCATCAGCGATGCTACTTGTGATGTGACACGCATCAGCGATGCTACTTGTGATGTGACACGCATCAGCGATGCTACTTGTGATGTGACACGCATCAGCGATGCTACTTAACAATACTAATTTGCGCTATCCCAGCGATCGACACCCGTGGAAGCGCAGAAATATGATCACAATAACATTGATTCATAAAGCCTTTGGAAAGAAAACTAATAGGTTTAGAATTTTAACAACGTACTCGGTAACAGATGAACATATTTGATAACTTAAAACAATAAAAGATCCCAATTTAAAATCCATACTACGTTCAAACTTCCGTCAATATCAATATTTCCCTCAAGAGTAATGCCTCTAATCATCACTGGAAGAAGCACTAAGCAGTAGACAGAGCGCAGGGTTCCCTGAACAGTACATCTTCATCAACATACAGATTTCTAATACCACAGTCATGTCGCCGCAACGGAATTTATGTTCTACCAGCCATTGCGTCCATTTCGTGTTCTCAAGCCGCGCCTCGTACGTGAGGCTGAGGCCACCATTTCATTGGACTCTTATCCGAATTGTTCACGTGAAACAAATACACTGGACTGCGCCTGCTGCAAATTTATTTAAGTTTTCAGTTCAGGATCATATGGAACTGCACCTGCTGATGTGCACACTTTGTTTCATAATCCCAACTATGACCATCACCACTCTCGAAATCACCACTATGACCTTCACCACCCTGGCTATCACCACTCTCGCCATTACCACTATGCGATGACCTTCACCACTCTGGCCATCACCACCCTGGCCATCACCACTCATGCCATCACCACTCTTGCCATCACCACTCTCGCCATTACCACTATGACCTTCACCACTCTGGCCATCGCCACTCTGGCCATCACCACTATGACCTCCACCACTCTAGAACATAATTTGCGCCATTTTCATCTAGAGCGCGGCAGGAAATATACAAGCAACATACATACAGTATACATGCGTTGATAGAAAAATGCACAGTGAGTATATTAGCATAGGGTACCTATTTTATTATTTCCTTAAATTCAATAGTTTACTGCACAAATTTCCATAGTAAGTGAGCAGGTGCGCGATATGCGCGAACGTTGATTGCGAAAAGCCACACTGCCTTCCATGCTCTTAGAAGACACCTAAGTTAATCATTGGAACTGCATGTTTTAGCAATAGTCTTTTACTCTATTAACACCTGCTGCAGCTGCAACACATTGGTAATAGTGCCCTGAAGCAACAATAGTGAATTGCTCTCCTAGTCTCATGATGAAGCTACAAATGCAACACCAAGCCCGTGACCTCAAATTTGTCTCACCCCTGCTCCCGTGTCAGCAGGTAACTGTTGCGTGAGGTAAAATGTGCAGCAAGTGGCAGAGAAATAGCAACAAGATCTGTTGACTGAGCGTCAATGTACCAAAATAAAGGCGCATTTCAAGCGTCTAGCAAGAGGGAGAAAAAAGATATGGGATACCCAACTTTGGCATTCCATCACAGACGAGCAAGTCCAATCTATCAGAGATCTAAAGATCACCGTTAAAGCTAACAAAACTTTATGCTTTCATTTTTGCAGCGGTGTTTGCATTGCGAATTGATGCGTAATCCGGACGGGCGGCAGCGTACAAAGGGAACAGGCGCATCGCGAGCAGCCGCCAGCGAGTCGGATTCTGCCACTCAGCAACACTCGTGAGTAGTTGCAGAGGGGCGAGATGTTGTAACTCGCGCAGGGTATACCTGACCACTGCCCTGGCAGCACACCCGCATAAGTTACGCAGTAATACTGTACATGTTAACAATAACTTTGGTGCAGAGGTGCATAAACCTACAGACGTAAATCTACACATCTTCGTGAGAGGACAGCAATAACAACGGAGTATCAAATTAACGTGGAAAGCGTATATACTTGAACTACGCAGTAGAAAGAACCAGTATCTTCAGAGGCAGCCTACCAATAATTTTCCTTCGATTTGTAGACATACTCGTACACATGTAAGAGTTACTAGGCGCTAGTTTGATTCTGGCAGGGTTAGAAATTTGTTACTACAGCAATTTGTAACTCACCACTGTTTTGATGCTCTTTTTGCCTCTATGTATAAAATATAGGCTTAGTTCCTACTAGCCAACACGGGCGATTGATTTACAGAAGAAAGTAAGCGACAAGGTAATGACAAGCGAGGCTCAGCGTAGTTAGCCATTTCCACGCTCGGCACACATCCAATATATCGTGTGCACTGTCCAGTCTACAGCGAATGCATTTCCTACCCGCAGCGGCGGCACGCTGGAGATGCAGTTATCAATCGCACTCAAGGTAGCAAGATCGATTCCCAAGCCAGGCAAGTAAGCTCTTGCGGCGCTTGGTGCGCTTACTCAGCAATTATTGATGTCTGTAATGCTTCTGCGAGGCACTGACCTTTACCAGAAATAGGGAGGATCGAGAAAGGGGGCACAGGTCGTTGCATAACAGCTTTCCGCCGATGGCGTCACAGTTTTTGACGATTTTCGGTCAACTACAGCCGTAGACTCTTCTGGGGCCAGTTGGCCTATATCTGCAGCACGAACCAGTTTCCCAAAAGGAGGTACGGCCAAGTTGACTTTACTTTTACCTTGAAGTGCTAGCACTACCGTGCTAATGCACGGGAACAATAATTGAAGTACTCATTCACTGCCCGACTGCTGTTGTAATCTGAGCCTACAGAGCACCCTTAGCTTCGCTGTCTATAAAACCTTCAATACTCCACGTAGCTTACCATTCACTGCCCGACTGCTGTTGTAACCTCAGCCTACAGAGCACCCTTAGCTTCGCTGTCTATAAAACCTTCAATACTCCACGCAGCTTGCTTTCATAAGTACTCCAAGAGTGGCTCTAAAAGGTCACATATCCAGCCCTCTGAGGACATTAATAACTGTTTAAGACTGGGAGTACCTGTGATAGATATGATTATGCACTACTTGAGTGGCACACAGCGCTGTATAGCGCCACTGACCACCATTCAGCTATGCACGTTAGCAAACGCTCGTATTGACTCATAGCATCACTAAAAATCGCACATCAGCGTTGAGTTTATGTTCGATTTAAAAGCCTTTTCTACCTTCCTGAAAATTCCAAGGTTATTACTTGTCAGTTTGTTTAAAACAATTCGGGAATTTTCAGGAAGGAAGAAAAGGCTTTTAAATCGAACTGATAGCATCACTGACAAAATATTGCCCGGGGCTAAGCATGACGACAGCGGACCATGAGGCTCGCGGCACATAGCTCAGGTGCATCTACTATGTCGTGTCATAGTGCGCTGAGACACAGTGAAATACTGAGAACTGAACGTTGGCACTAACTTAATTTATTGACAAACGCGACATGCTTCACTAGTAGGCAGACCGCCTGCTATGGGCAGCAGGTGTAAGAGCAGTGGTGCTAGTACATGAGCTGGTGAACAGTAAGTACATAAACCCATTTATTTCTCCCCGAGGGGAGGCAGGTTTTCATACTATAATACTATTACATCCGATTAGCTTAATACTATTATATGTACTAGGGCACTCTGAGAGCACATACCTCCGCCAAGCGAGCAAACGGTAACAAAATATTCAATTTGCATTTAAAATCATAATTTTCTTAGTTTCAAATCCAAAATCTAATCATTTGTGCCTTTTGATAGTAATAATAACTGTGCAATTTTCTTGAAGATTCGTTCATTAATTTTTTAGTTATACTGCTAACAAACGTTATTTCAAACATGAGTCAAACATACAAACGAACAAACCGATTTGCACCAAAAATTAAATCATTTACATGTGTCTTTTAAAATTACTAACAACTCCTATGAGTTTCATAAAAATCCATTCATAATTTTTTGAGTTATTGTGCTAACAAGCATAAAATTAGAAACAGTAATGAAAGAACGAACCAACAGATCACTCAAAAAATTTGGTCATTTACTCTTCGTAATATACCCAGCAACTCATGAAAATTTCATCAAAATCCGTCCATAACTTTTTGAGTTATGGCATTGAGCAAAATGAGGCAGACAAGCAAACAAGCGAACGGATGGACAGATCTTCACCAAAAGTTAGTAGTCATCTGTTTCTCCTAACATAACTAACAATCCTAGTCATTTTCATCAAAATCCGTCCATAACTTTTTGAGTTATCTTGGTGACAGACAGACATATCCGACGAAAACATAACCTCCTTGGCGGAGGTAAATATATTCCGATTGGTATTGCGGTACCATACAGCACGACCTACAGCACATTCAAATTCATCAATTGAAACTACCACAGTAGAAAACTAGAGTACTCTGAGAGCGCATACCTCCGCCAAGTAAGGCAACGGTAACGAACAATTCAAATTGGCTCTGAAAATGACTTTTTTTATCAACTCCAAAATCTAATCTTTTATGCCTTTTGATAGTATTAACAGCTTCTGCAATTCTTTTTGAAGATAATTTCATTACTTTTTAAGTTATGCTGCTAAAAAAAAAACATTATGACAAGCATAAGTCAAGCATACAAACGAACCAACCGGTCTGCACCAAAATTTAATCATTTTTATCTCTTAACATTATTACCAACTCCTTCAAATTTCATAAAGATCCATTCAAAACTTTTTTGAGCTATCGCGTAACAACCATTATGACAAACACAACTCAAACATATAAACGAATCAACGGATCTGCACCAAAATTTAACCATTTTTCTCTTTTAACATTAGTAACCACTCCTGTAAATTTCATAAAGATCCATTGAAAATTTTTTGAGTTATGCTGCTAACAAACATTATGACAAGCATAAGTCAAGCATGCAAACAAACTTACCGATCTGCACCAAAATCTAATCATTTATGTCTCTTAATAATACTAATAACTTCTGTAAGTTTCATAAAGATTCATCCAAAACGTTTTGAGTTATTGCGCTAACAAACCAAAATCAAACACCGCAACAAACATACGAACGAACGAACACGTCATGACAAAAATTTGGTCATTTACTCTTTGTGATATACCTAACAATTCATGTAAATTTCATAAAAATCTGTCCATACCTTTTTGAGTTATGGCGTTGAGAAAAATGAGGCAGACAAACAAACAAAAGGATGGACGGATCTTCACTAAAAGTTATTCATCTGTTTCTCCTAACATACTTAACAATCCTTGTAAATTTCATCAAAATCCGTCCATAACATTTTGAGTTATCTTGGTGACAGACAAAGAGACAGACAAACAAACCCGACGAAAATATAACCTCCTTGGCGGAGGTAAATAGCAAACCAGGCGCAATTCAACACATGATAATTAATAAGGATGAGAGGTTAAGTTAGAGTACACGCAGTTTTAGAAAATAAGGCCTAATTGCTACAGTAGAAATTGTAGGGTACAGGACAAATATATGTTATTTGTATACAAATGGCACTTATTAATCGAAAGTGTAACTAATAAGAAGATTGTTTCAGATAAAGAGTAGTTACAGAGTATAATTCCTAATAAGTACAACACAAGCTGCCGTACACCTCTATTGTATATCAAACATACCAGATAGCCACTAGCGTGTATTTACATGTGACACATTTACGGGCAGCGGGGCAAACCGCACTGTAACTGACGCACAGATATTCACTTGCATGTATTCTATGTATGAATATAAGAGAAATTTGTCGAAGAGTAACAGAATTTTCAGAAGTACTAGTCTACACAATTTACGTGGTACGTATACATTGTTACATATGGCGGTACAGAGGAATTCCCGAAACTGAAGACAGGTGAAGCGATCGTGTTAATTGGTTTCTGGAAAACTCTCAGTTGGAAGATGACCGGAGGTATGAAATAGCAAGTCTGTTCTCTTGACGGTGGTGAAAAATTAAGTTTGGCTAACATCACATAAGTTTTGTAAAATGACAGACAGTTGAATGTACTACCAAGGGAGTTTGACGGAACTTCATTACTATTATCATTTACACTTTATTATATCCTGGTCATTTATATTGGCACCTGTCATCACTACATTTCATTGTAGATGGCATCAAGTGGTCTCCCTTATAGTAGTTGTCTCAGTATCAGGGTCTCGCTTTCCTTAGTTTTCTCTATTTCCGAAGCCTCTGTTTGAGGGATTCCGCAGTACCGTACAATTCAGGTGAGAGTCTAAACACTGGGTCTCCTCGACCACATGAGGAAACTTACATATGGCACGCATGTGTACAATGTCAAGTATGTTATGTGCACGTGGTTAGCGTACACTCATTGGTGTTAGTATGCACTCACACAGATTCTTCAACATGATTGAGGTAATCATGGATGGTAACGGAACAGGTTAGCGCACACGGAGTGCCCTAGCTGCCGTACACTCCGGGTAATAAGCTTGTGACGTCACGCTGACATGGTTGTTACTTGTACGTTGATAAATGGCTATCTTCCATTATATATGTACTAGCGGGACCTGTGAAAATTCCACGGTCGATGAATGTCTTTACTATTTAAATATTCCAGACCCACGTTACGCTATTACAACTCAAATAAGTTTTGATCTATTGGAGCTCTTCTAAAGGAACCCACACCGTCTAAGTTAACGCCAGTCACTTATCCCTGACGAACTCTGTCTAACTCAACAACGTCCGTCTACCTATCATATGTCGTCTTAGCGAACGCCAGTCATACATCCGATGCTCCATGAGAGTCTGAAAACATCTTAAAACATATCTACCCAACGAACGTCATCTAACGTAACGGAGCACCTTACCTGACCTCACACACCTCATCTATCTCGATCAGCACTCACCATCTAACACTGCTCTAGCTAACTTAACTTACTTCGTCCAACTTACCGCTTCTGATCTAACCTAACGCTCATCATTTAACCGGACGCTACTTATCGAACATAACGCTCCTCATCCAACCAAAGGCCCATCACCCGACCAAACGCTCCTCATCCAACCAAAGGCCCATCACCCGACCAAACGCTCCTCATCCAAACTAACACTCATCATTCAACGCGGCGCTTTTCATGCATTCTAACTCTTCCCAATTAATCTATCTACCCTCAAGGGGCATAGGATGGGCCATAGGGTTAGATTAGTTAGGTTTGCCCATTCCAAGTTATGGGGAGTAGCGCCCCCGGGGTTTTGTGTAGGTGACTTTAGCCTTTAGTTAGGCCTTTGGGACATCTGTCTTTCGTACCCACTTTGCTTCCTTCCTGATTTCGTTCTTTTATTGATCTTACTATCATCTGTTCGTCCTCTTCTTCCCAACTTGCTGTTCATATGCGAGTTGGTCCACCTTCGTGCATGGGTGCCACATTTCTGTCGACATACTACGCGTCCCTTCCTTTTCCTCTCTTGAATCACCATAGTTGTGTCTAGGGAGGCATAAACAACTAATATAATAAGAATGATAATCTAACGCTCTTCATCCGACCTAAAGCTCGTTATCCGACCAAATGCACCTCTTCTAAGAAATCACTCATCTAACGCTGCTCTATTTAACCCCACACCCTGTGTTTGCTTGGATGCTTGTTCGGCTACTGCAAGCGTATATTACTGCGGGTATTGTCCTTGTCGTCATCAGGGTTCTATGAGCAGGGCGAAGGAGACACGGTGTAGAGGCAGATAGTATTAGGGTTCCGAGTCTAGACACAGGCCAGCACACTGGATAGTTGTTCACCAGAGCTACCTATGATCTGAGCTACCGTCGTAGATGACGGGCTACGTACCTTTATAGACCAGCGATGCAGGTCGTTGCCGCTGTCGCTAAGCAGTGACTGGTAGTCACGCAGTTACAACCCCTCATCGAAGCTAACACTCCTCGCCCAACCTAATACTTCTCATCTAACGTAATACTCCTCAAGTAAGCTATAATACACTTCACCTAATCTAACGCCCATCATCCATCATAAACGCTCTCTTTTGGCTTGACGTTTGTCACCTAACCTAACATACTTCCTACAACCTCACACTCCCCGTCCAACTAACACTCGATCCTCGTTTGCTCTAACATTCACAGCTCGCACTCCAAATCTACCTCAACTAGGTCTAATACAACGCGCCTCAGCTAACTTTACGTTTTTCATCTAACCATACGTTCTTCATTTAATCCAACGTTTGTCAACTAACTGAATGAACTTATCGTACGGACCTTCTATTCACATTCCTTTCAATCGTAGTCGCTCACCTTTCATGACTGAGTTTCTCAAATCTTCGCTTAATTTGAATTTCTCATGAATTTTCTCTTCTTACTACATAACTTTTTGAGTTCAGCCAGCTGGCTGTAAGCCGACAATGATCTGGTGAACCTGTCCCACAGGAGAAGGGTTGCGAACTCTGTATGTTTTATAAGGTGTACAACAATGAGAGGTACTGGTTGTATTCTTTTGTCCCTGCCTTCTAGGTCCTTAGGAGAGAAACATGTGCTGCGGTCGGCGCGCACTCTTTCACGTTAGAGGATGTTGGATGTCGAACTAATCAGTTCTGTCGGTGCTTCGTGCCCTGGTCGGTTAAGGTTTGGAATTTATTACCGGCATCGGCTTTCGATTGTATTAGCCTGCAGGCATTTAAGTCAACTATTACTGGCTTTTTGCATGACTTCCTTTAACAGCGTTTTAGGCTTCCCGGAGTTGCAAAGTGCTTCATTTGGGTTGCATTACCTGTCCGAGGGAGCTCGAGCGTGAAGTTTTAATAATAATAAATGCATCAGTATTACCTAAACCCATCGCTTGAAAAGGGCTCTAGCAATAGTATAGTTTAGTTTCTTCTAATCGAAATAATTCAGTAAACACCGTCGTATGTTTAATATTTATATGCTTTTGCATTTATATATCTATGTTATCATTCTGCTTGAGGCTCCGTCTGTACGTCCGTCCCTGTGTTTGTACGTTACGCTTTTCAGAATTAAGTAGGAGAACTTCGATTTGGAAGAAGCCCTGATATTCGCTGGAACAAAGTTCAACGATAGCTGTTTTCCTTAGCGCTTCTTTCAAAATTTAAGTCACTTTCAAAGCAAAGACATGAAGACTGTTTCACTCGTATCTTATCTACCCCATTTCATTTCTTTCACAACATATTATGTTCGCTTTGCTTGTGGCGCTCGACGTTTTTAATAGCGCAAGAGAGATACGTAGTTAGGATACGCTGCAGAAGAATAGAGCGGGTAGTGTTTGACATATCGGCTGTAAGGTATTCTTTCAAGCCAAGGTGTGTCTAAGGAAATACAGTATCTTGAGAACATAGGGATACTGAAGAAATTGGCTGAGCCTGTTTGTTGTAAAGCTATTGCATCAAAGAGACCAGCTAGGCTGCTGATCAGTATCCAAGAGTCCCGTAATAGGACAAAAAAAAAAAATTAACACGATGACAAAATATTGAAACGCGTAAGATTATGATTGGCTAGATAATCTCTAAACAGTGGAAAACAGAGCTTAGAAAAGGTATGCATAAATATAGGAGAACAATGCAAGAAGTACCATTGTATGCAAGATTCACAGGTGAGAGAAGCCGGAGTCCGCTAGACGAGGGGTGTTAATAAATTAAGGTAGACGGGGTTTGTCAGGCGAACTTTAGATTAGACGTGGTAGGTTCAACTACAGGAGCACTACGTAATGCCAAACGAAGGTAGATGAAAACATTAATTAACAGTGAAATTTCCGCGTGTCCAGCCAGTTTTCTTGAAATGAAATAGTTTTTTATAAATGTCCTTGAAAAATATATATGTTTCTTGAAAAGACATACATATATATAAAGTTAATTGATGAACCAACCCTTTAACTTTGAACAGATTGCAAGCTGTTACCCTCGGAACATCTGTGTATCTGTAGAAAGTGCAGTAAATGGAGTCAACGCAACGGACCATAGTTGAAATTTGACAAAGCATTTACATGACTGAGGACGTTATTAATGTTTTCGGATAATTCGGTATCATAGTTACACCTTCATATGATAACCTTCCAAATTACACGAAATCTCAAGAGCAAATTTTTCGCAATTTTGAACCTCCTTAATGATGAACTGAGCAACAGCAAACGAGCGTCGTGGGTATCAAATTATGTTCTACTGCTTTTCATCATATGCGACAACATTTACATATTTGTATCTTCAGTGTCACGCTCTTAACGATATTGACAAGCTAAAAATAAGCCAGGTTGTAAATTTTGCAATTATGCTGCTTTTGATGGAGATCAATAAACTAAAATTAGAGCAAGTTTCAGAAGATGGCCAAATTGTGAAACCTAATTGCTGAATGCACTTCTTACTGATCCAACGTTGATACCCGAAAAATGAAGGTATTTTCAGATTCTCTTAGAACTCTCATAAAGTTCAATTTTTATAACTTTCTTTATACATCGAAATTACTGTATATTTGTTCTCAGTTCATAGTGTAGAAATTGAGCATATGATCAATGGAGCACAGGAGAAGCGATTTTTCAAGGTGTAGCTAACGCAGCAATTATATTTTCGATCCTGATTTCTTTCTTTGATGAAGCAAGTATCCTTTGACCGCAAAAGGTTTGATGTAGTGAAGTTGCATGGAGTACATAGAATTTAAATTAAGTGATACTTCACTGCTTGCTAATATACATTAGTTCGCTCACATGCCATCTAGGGAAGGAAGGACTGCGCTGCACTCATCTGTTACGGCAATTTTGTCCGTCTTAGTAGAGCAGCCTTCAGAAGCGTATTAGTTACGAAAGTGTGATTAATTATGAAGCATCGTCACAAACTCATCGCTGCCATATTTGACAGCGCGGGCACTCTGCTTTAAATAAAAAATGCTTGGATGTGTTAAAGCAAGAAATAATTTTGAACTGTGACAGCTGGCATTCATGTCGCTGTTACCATTCATTAGCAACTGACAAGTATCACTCCAATTTCTTCCTGGGAGAGGCTGTACAAATAGTGGTCGCAAAATGAGCATAAACCAGGGGTATGTTATGCCAATACAAAGTTTATGGTTAAAATATAATTTAAATGGATTATATTCATGGTAAGACCAACATTCAAACTCGCGCGCCATATATTTTAGCCGTGGAATCGTGCAAAAGAAAACGACGGCGGTTGCAAAGGAAAATTTCCAGACGACTCATTTCGAGGAGAATCTATAACAAATTATTGAGTACTCACGGAGCTACACAGCTGTGACGGCATCCGTGCTGTCAGCAGGTGCCTGGTACTCACCTGTGAAGCAATAGAAGGAGAATATTAGAGATAGGCATTTAGTTCCGGTATTATTTTACAATTGAATGTCTTCTCTGCAGAAAAATAATTCAAAAAGCACAGTTAAAAAGGAAGAAACTAATGCCAAAGAAGGTTGACATTGCCTTTACCCAAAAAGAAAAAAAAAAAAAAATAAAATGCAGTTAATTAAGTGAAGAGCTAAATTCACTAGCAGAAAATTGATACGTTTGATCTTTTTAGAATATCTACGTGTCTGCTGCATATACAGTGCATTACTATCGGGATTATATTGTATTTTATTGAAATTTATATTTATCTGTAAGCATAGCTGAACGTGTCAAATAAATAAACTAAATAAATAAAATCATTTATTTTTCTCATTAGGTACTGTGGCCAACAAGATTAGGACACAGCGCCTAAGGTTTTCATGATTAAAACTAACTTAGGAATAATACTAAACACTTGCATCAGAGAGTTATACATAATTATGGTCTGCTGAGAGTCACTGGCACAATGCCTACACATTGTGAATGAGATGATAAGAG
>LQNS02278074.1:916889-931254 GCA_001587735.2 Parhyale hawaiensis
ACACGATGCACATGTGGTGTAACATACTATCTTTATGCCATTTATGACAAAGACTGAATGAATTAGCCGCAAAACTTTCTTCTACTTCGATTTTTATTACTCTCGACTGCATTAGACTAGCCTTCGCCATTGCGATGTAATTTTTAAAATCATAAATCTGATGTGGGTTATGAGTTGATGAATGGCTAATTGAGGACGTCTTAGAATTTGATACAGTAATTTACATTTCATTCTCAAAGCATATGTAAGTTACTAAACAGCAAATTCGAATTAATATGAAACTGAGCAATAATATTATTCCGCCCCTTGACGGTACGAATTGCACAGGCGTTTCATCCTTTATTTACGCTAGGATCCGCAACACGGCTACGAAGTGGGGAAACATATTGCATGTTAGACAGCACACCTAGGGCTCGGAAGAAATATATACAGAGAAGCGCGCTTCTTCTAATTTCCATTAGAACCTGGGAGTATAATTTCCGTACTTTCTGGCTGGTGACGTCAGCAGACATGGCAGTATCAAACGCATGCTGTTTTTCTTAAGCTACCTTAACTGCACATATTATCTACCCTTACTTAATTTTAAATTTTTAATTCTACAGTGAAATCGACTAATATAGCACTCTCTATCCAATTTACCCATCGCTTTACGATTTCGTCCCGTCTTGAACGTTAATAATTTCTTGTCAGCAGGTACTGCAAACCATCACCATTGTGCTTCAATGAGTTCAATAAGTGGCTGCCGGAGATCTGGTTGTCAGTCAGTCAGTCATACAGCTAGGATGGCTGCCAAGGTTCAGGTAATAGCACTGAAGGTTACAGCCTTTCTCAATGCAGTAGCCTGTAGAAGAAGGAGCTGATATTCGCTTCAGTTATATTTCATTCGAGATATATGACCTGTAAGTAGCCCAAGTAGCTTAAAACTGACTTCTGGTATTTTCTCCCGTGACAGAACCAATGACACTCTATTTTCTCCTATCTCATACTGCAGGCATAACAAGTAGACGAGCGGGCAATGATGTTGTGGCTGCAAATGATTTTGCCACTTTGATTTCACTTACTTACATCTTACGTATTTAACTAACCGCAGCGAACAGGAATAGAAAAAGAATAAAGCGTCTATCATTGTTGGATCACACTAATTAAGCAGTAAGTCAGTTCACAGAGTATACGCTTTCTTTGAATTGACGAGACGTCAAGCATAGAAATGAACTTAACTGCTGCTTAATGCCGACATGTGTATCGGTTATGTGCAGCATCATTTTCGTCCTGCACGCATGTTTGAATATTTTGTTCTATTCAATCAAAGCAATGTTTTAAATTGCGTACATGGATCATTATTTTAGCGTTAAAAGAGCTTAAGAGTTTAGAGCTATCTAGACAATAAACTTCAAAGCCATGATAAAAAAACCGCTTTCGTAGTATGAAAGAAATTGCATTCAGTTCTATAGTCTGAATTCTCTTTCTCTTTAAAGCAGCCTGCTATCAATGGCTTCATTTTTCTCTCCATTTTCAATGCAAGGGAACTTAAAGCACGCGGAAAAAAAGGAATGCGACTAAAAAAATTAGAAGTGCTTTACGATAGGTTTATACGATGGGTTAATGTATAAGAAGTATCGCGTCCTACCAAGACTGTAGTGAGACACCTTTACTGAAGTTCTCGCTGTCATTATTAGCCAGTACCAGAGAACAAGACGCTCATGCACACTCTGTCCTTACGTACATACTAGTATCTTTATTGTGACATTGCAAAGCACGCTGTGTGTCACAGTGCATAGGTACACGTCTGCATTGACGAGACCGACGAATGCCAAGCAGAGCAACCATAAGTTGACAGGTCGCTCGACTTGTGTTCTTCGTCTTGGGCTCAGTCTGCAAAGCCTAAAATTCGTCAACATCTAAAGCTAATATGAATTTTTCAAATTCAAGCTTATAATAATCAACATAACTCAGGAGCAGTACTGCCTACTTACGCAACGAATACATGCAGGAGCAGCACCCAAGTCTTTTGCGGATGCTTTCGAATCCACCAAATGGAGCGAGCAAAATCTGAGGAAGGATCTGTGGAGGAAAGCCGTGTTTGATGGACCGATCCGGTGCTTTGTGGTGGTCGTTATACGATTATGCGAGCGTGTCAGCTACGCAAAATCGTGCCAAGCGAATACTGACATGGAGGCTTTGGAGACCATCTCGCGTGTCTAACATGCAAGCAGCAACAATAACGCATGGACCAGGCAACAGCTGACGCCAAATTGTGACTTTGTCGAGGAACCAGTTCTTTTCTTGATTGAAATAGGTACAGAGCTGTTTGGAAATTTGGTCGATTTATAGCTGCACGTTTCGCTTAACATTATCGTAAGTGAGATAATGCCGATGTAAATCAGCAGCTTCATCAGCTTAAGATTCCGATATTTCTTTTGAAGTTCGCGCAGACCTTGTATGATACTCTGTATAAGCAATAATGATTAGAATCTCGAGTTAATCATTAATCTTAATGATCAGGTCGGTGCAAAAGTTTCTAACCATTTATGAAAGAGGAATTTTAAATAGTTTAAATTTATTTTGAGCCTATTCTTTGCCTTCACGACACTTTTAGACACCATTTTTGGGTAGGCTTGTCACAGATGATGAGCAGCGACTTCTCTCTAAACGTTATACACCGGCGACCGTGAGTAGATCGAGGAGGAAGACCAGTTCAGTAATCGAGAGCAGGACTCTAATGAAAAGAGAATCGGGTTAAACGTCAGGCGGATATTGAAGAGAACATCCACTACCAACATTTACAAAGCAACCAAACCAGTACTGCTAATCTCTATTGTGATCAACTTCTTCGTTTGCAAGCTACTTTAGTCAACGGAAAGAGTTCATCTTCCATAACCGCAGGCGCACACACAGCGCTACCGACCAAAGCTCTCCTAGGAGAATTTGGAAATGGGGGGAGAAATCTTGCCCAATCTCGCATATTCACCTGACCTAGCTCCCGCGGATTATCACGTATTTAGAGAATTACAGAACCACTTAGATGGTCTTAGGTTGACATCACGAGACATTGAGAATGATTTATTTAGATCCATATTTAAAGTGAAAATCTAAAGAATTTTACAAACGAGCCATTCATAAGCTCCTTGACAGATTACTTCAATTGATATGAAGAAAGCAATCTCCATAGACTCCTACAAACACTGTCTTTTTGAACTAGAACACAATTCTAAGTCTGCTATAGTATGATAATAGCTGTGTAACTGCATTACTTCTTCCATGATGTGAAGTTGGTCCTACCCAGTCGGAAATAATGGTTGTGATTATGGTAGAATATAGTGGTGTATTAGATTAGATTAAATAGGCTGCAGTAGACGAACCAAGAGGCCCATTCCCAAAGAGACACTCGGACTTACACACCGGCCCTCTATGAGCTATTGCCATTATGTTAGGATATAGAGGACTGGGGAAAGGAGAGGAGACAAAATGAAAGACGAAAGAGAAAAAAATAAAAGAAAAATAAAAAAGAATGGGAGAAGAATCTCCGCCAAAGAGATGGTCATGAATGGCGGCAAGCCTAATCGATAGCCGCTGATAGGCGGAGCTTAAATAAATAGATGGAGCAAAAGTGAGAAGAAGTCAGCTTAAAATGGCCTGGGAAGCTTTGGCCGTTAAGTGCTTGCGACTCGTGGAGGAGGAGTTCTTAGCTGTGGAGGATGTCTCTCCCAAAGTATGTCAAGACGATTTTTGACCGACTCCGCACCAACAACGTCGGAAGGGAGTCTATCCCAAATGCTGACTATGAAATAGGGAAAGACCTGCTGACTTAAGGTTGTTCTTTGAGTTTCATGCTTGAGTTTTTGACCGTTGTTTTGCAAGTGATTATTAAGGTCTCTTTCAAAAAGCCCTGTTGTAGGTACGTCGTTAAAGCCGTTCAAGTGCTTGAATGTTTCTATTAGCTACCCCTGAATCGTCTTTGCTCGAGAGAGATCAGACCCAGTTCATTTAGGCGACGTTCATGCGACTTGTTTCTCATCTGAGGTATCAATTTCGTTGCTCTGCGTTGGACTCTTTCCATATTATCGATATCTTCACAGAGATGTGGCAACCAGAATTGAACAGCAAATTCCAAGTGTGACCTCACTAATGCCTTGTACAAGGGAACGATGATGTCCTTGGACTTGTATTCGAAGTTTCTGGTGATGAATCCCAGCACTCTGCTTGCCATTTTCACACTGTTGTCAACTTGCTGGCTGTGTTGTAGTTTCTTTGTAATAGTGATTCCTACGTCAGGTTGTTGGGTGACAGCAGCCAATTCCGTCCCATTCATTTTCAATGGGGTAGAAGAGTACACCAGCCCTACGTGCATAACTGAGCATTTGTCGACATTAAAGTTCATCTGCCACGTTGTGCTCCATCCCATGAGGTGTTCAAGGTCTTTGTGGAGCTCGGCTTTTTTCGTTGTAGGATGACATAGTTTTGTATCATCCGCAGATTTACTGATTTTACTACGGATGTTAAGATCGAGGTCATTGATGTAAATTGAGAACAGAAGTGGGCCAAGCACGCTACCTTGTGGAACACCTGTGTCCAGTCGCTCGACTCTCCTTCAAGCTTCACTCTCTGCTGCAAACCCGTAAGCCATGCCTTGATCCATCGTAAATAGTCACCCTGGATGCCATGGGCTTCCAATTTTTCATTAGCCGGTGATGGGGGACTTTATCAAAAGGTGAATTCTGAACGATGAAACAATATGGTAGCTATGTCGACCAAAACATAATATCAGTTTTAGCATATTTAGGTCGATATTGGTGGAGGCAATATTGGTTGTTTAAAACTGGTCAGGAAACGAAGGTCGATGGTAGTACATGGATGTCAGAAGACTATATATGGTAGATAGTAGTACATGGATGTTCGAAGACTATATATGGTAGAGCATATGCTAGAGCATAACCAGGTACGTTATCAACGGATTTCCTTACGAATGACCATGAGTGGAATTCCTCCTATTATTTGGGAAGAATATGTATGGGTTGCCATAGATTATAATATGGCTAGAATTCCAAAAACACAATCGTCCAAAATAATATTGTATGAGCAAAAGTTTGAATGCGAAACATCTAAAAAAACATATTATAGTGCAAAAATTGTGCACATTTTCAATTTTTTCTTTCCTGTCGATGAATTGCAAAAAATTCCAAGGTATGTATCGACGTTAACTGCCTTGACGTTATTTTTATCCACCGTTTCTAAATTTTACTTACGCTTTACCAGTTTAGCGTAGTTACCCATCATTTTTATTTATTTGTTGTATCCCTTGTAAAACAGTACTGCAATCTTTGATCTAATATTGCCATCTATTTTTATGTTCTTTCAGTTTATATCTGTAAAGTAAATTATTCCCATTAGCTCTATGGAAAACAATGCCAAGTTTCATGATAAATTTGGCCTTACGCCTTACGTACCCTGACAACAGGTGCGGCCAGACTTCATCCATCAACTGGTAACTTCCTCTGAACTGTGTCGTATAGCTGCATAGCAGCTTGGAATTGGAAGAAGTTGTATATAAACTGTGGTAACTGCACAGACTGGTTCAAGCTCCTGCTCTATAGCATCGTCCTGAAGATTAGAGCTTTTCACCATTCTGAGCTGCTGTCTTAACTCGCACGAACAAATTACCTTTTTTTTGCAAAAGAAAGTAATCATTAGCAAACAAAGCAGGCATTTAGTGCATAATATGTCAACAGTTGAAAAAAATTGATCTTGGTAGTCTATGGGTGTATCATACGCTGAACACAGTCGATTGTGGTCGTGAATGGTGTTTCTTACGGTTCACTATTGTAGATCATGGTTGTGCTGCTAAAACCTTTAGGGTTGTAATTGGGTATTTATGGTCGGGAATTATGATTGGCAATATGGTCGAAGGTTGTGCCATATCTCTACCATAATGCACCCCATAAATAGTTGAATATGAAGGATATATCGATAATAAACAACCAAGATCTTGACCATAATCGTCGCTGTTCTACTATAATCACAACCATTATTTCCGACTGGGTAGTGACTTCAGGCTTTGTCGCGTTCTTTTCCCATTGTCACTTTGCCTCACGTTCTTGCCAGACGTCACAGTAAAGGGAAAAGAGATAAAGTCAACCTGACAGCAAATGCCAACTAGGAAATCTACGTGCATTGACTCGTGCTGCAGTTTCGTAGAAGCCTGCTGGTCCTCAGAGGAATGCACAGCCGAAGTTAACATAGATTGTTCAGGGCAATCGGGTCAGAGACGTAAGACTAATGTAACACATGCGACCTATCCACCTTCCTCACTTCTGGTTAGGGTAACGCTACCGTGCGAGTAGCGCCAAAATTTAAACTGCAGCACAGTGGCATCTTTCTCCACCATAGGAGAGGGAGCTTGGAACGCTCTCCCTATGTGGTCAGATGATACGCTGGCCAAGAGGTTAGACTATAACTATTCACAGTATGGCAGGGTCACAGGAGTGCTGTGTCCTGACTGTAGCCTGAGGATATTCTTGCGACGATTACAACGTTGCAGAGCAGCACTGCACTTCAGCCTAATGTCAGCATAATGCAAATCTTTTAGTAAAGTGATAAAATATTATGCTTCGTTAAATGGCTTTGGCCATCTGGCAACATACAACACATACAACATTGTATTATCTATTCGACATGTTATATGTGTAGGTGGTGCAGGACTAGCTATATTCTTGTTCATGCAAACGGATCATGCCAGATAACGAAGGCGAAATATCAGATGGTATCTACCGTAACAAATCGCTTGAAGGCCTACCGCCCCTCAAAACTTAAAGACACAAGCTCCACTGCAGCAGTAGCCACAAATTCATATATTAACGCCCGTCAAGCAAATATACAGATTTCTTCGCTAAATGTATGGGACTTGCGACCCTGCAAAAATCACGGGGAACCCTGCCCATATGCCGGTTTTTCCAAACTGTAAATGCTTGCCGGAAATTATGTGAGTTAAAAGCACGTATGTTGAAAGCACGAGCAGCATTAACTGTGAAGACATCGTACCTTGCTATTCTGCACTAAATGGCCTTACATTTAGCCTCCTTTTCAAATAGCTATGTCTTGCCACTTACAACTGAGGTGTACTCTTATGAATTTGCATATAAGCTGCAAATAAGATGCTGACGTCGTTCTTTCACAGCTCTACACCATAACCTGATCAACTCACGCAAACAAATTAAAATATAACAAACTTTAGCTTTGGCGATACACTGCGCTTTTTTCTAAATCTCCTAATACAGTTTCGCTATGGAGTAAATTTTTGCACGAATTTGCACGCTGAATATTTCAATACAAAATTACATTATGTTACCTATGTATTATTGAACAGAGCAAGGAAGAAATTTCTAACACGTAAGACAATACGCCAGAGCTAAGCGTTCACATGCGCCAGTGTGTGAACTGCAGTTCTTCTTTCCGTTTCCAAAAACAGCGAAATTACGATATATATAATATTAGAATTCACTTGTTAAAGCTTATCGACGGGCGGATGGTACAAGACAGAGCTACAGTTTCTTGCCAATGATAATTTCCTGCACCTGGATTGTTGGCACTCAAGACGGAGGAGCGCGCCAGCGGGGATGTCAGTCGAGAAAATAATGTCTCCAATAGAGTTCATAAATGCGCCCGTAATGAATGAAGCATTCACGAGGTATGCACACACTTTATTTCTCCCATAAAGTTCATAAATGCGCCCGTAAGGAATGAAGCAATCACGAGGTATGCAAACACTTTATTTCTCCCATAAAGTTCATAAATGCACCCGTAAGGAATGAAGCATTCACGAGGTATGCACACACTTTATTTCTCCCATAAAGTTCATAAATCCGCCCGTAAGGAATGAAGCATTCACGAGGTATGCACACACTTTATTTCGCTAATGACGAGCAGCAATATGCAGGCATATGAACGTCGCAATGAACTGACGTGGGCCATGACAATCACTGTACAGTCAAGGTGACACTTGGCAATGGAGTATATGTCGAGTACGCTAGACTTCTTTTCCCAAGGCAACATGGGGAAAGTGTTCAAGTGTTACTATAGCAAAACAAAAAAGGCGTTTGCATTACAAGCTAAGTAAACAATAATGAAATTTCAAGTCCGTCGACACAAAGCAGCGTTACGCTCGTGGATGTTGTTAAATTCGTCTACATAGGTCAAGTGGCGGCAACTAAAACTTTCATGATTTGACCATCTTCTATCATGTCCAGCTCTGCCTGCTATGATATTTTAGAACCTTTTAATGTAATAGAATGAGATATTTACCTCCGCCAAGGAGGTTATGTTTTCGTCGGGTTTGTCTGCCTCTTTGTCTGTCACCAAGTTAACTCAAAAAGTTATTAACGGATTTTGACGAAATTTACAGGGATTGTTATGCATGTTAGAAGTAACAGATGAATAACTTTTGGTGAAGATCCGTCCATCCACTTGTTGTTAGTTGTTAGGTATAATGACCAAATTTTGGTAATGGTCTGTTTATTCGTTCGTTTGTTACTGTTTTTAATTTTAAACTTGTTAACGCAATAACTAAAAAAAACAACAAATGGATGCTTATAAAATTTATAGGGATTGTTAGTAATGTCAAAAGACATAAATGATTGAATTTTGGTGCAGATCGGCTCGTTCGTTAGTATGTTTGACTGATGTTTTTATAACGTTTATTAGCAGTATGACTCAAAAAGTTATGAACGGATCTTGAAGAAAATTGTAAAAGCTGTCATTACTATGGAAAGGCACAAATGATTAGATTTTGGAGTTGATACAAAGAAAATCATGGTTTCAGAGCCAATTTGGATCTTTTTGCTACCGTTGTCTCACTTGGCGGAGGTATGCGCTCTCAGAGTGCTCTAGTATGGTCATGTAACTATCTATCTACCTTACACCTTGTGCCCTTGGGGATCTTTGGACGAAGTCCAGGTGACGTTCCGCACATCACCCGATGTGTGTGGAGTCACGATGCCCGGTGCTTTCTGTGGGACCGCAGGTAACGACCAAAAAGAGAGCCAGCAGCGAATTATCTCCACAGTGCACGTAACCGCTGACCGCTGGTCTATCTGGTATTTTTTAATGAAAATCCAGCAAATCTTTGCACTCTATAACTTTGATATCCATGGCATTGCGAATATGGTGAGGCATTGACCGCACAATACCTTGACTGTCCACTGAAATAAACAAATGAGGCTGATTGTAAATCAAGTAAACTTCGATAAGATCTTTTCTAGGCAACAGAACGACCTCAAACAATAAGGCAGCTGTTCTCTGTGATGCAAGAAATGTGTTTATCAGCAAGAAACACAAATCCGTAGCTATATACTAACTGTGGTCGACGATAGTTGAAGATTGGGACAGTAAAATGGTCTATAAGTGGCTAAAAGATATTTTTCAATTTACCGTTGGCCGGTGCTCACGCATGCGTGTTTCTTTCCAACAGACACATTCTTTGCGTCTCCAAGAACAGTTTATTTTTACTTCAAGTCGGTACGTTGAACGGAACAAGTTTTAACGAAGGATTTATCAATTTGGCATCAGCCTCACTTGCGAGGAGTGGACAGTGAAGGTGTCGTGCGGTCCATGGCCGAGGCATTTTCATGAACAATCTCGCTCCAAGTACAGTGAAGCTATGAGAATATTTTGTGGCCACGGCTTTGTCACTATCTCTGCTTGGGATGCGAATATCACAAGTCCTTCCAGTCTTTTCTGAGTGTCTGGCGACAATCAGTTCATTGACAGTGATACGTTCAGCATTTTCCAAACATATATGATCCAAATCGCTCGAATCTTCGTTGTATTTAATACAATTAGAGACATTTAAGTCATTTGCGGCCATCGTACTCTTGCATGCATTGAATTTTAGCCGTGAACAATCTTTGGATGGCTTCAAGTTGTTTTAGCTTTTTCTCACACTCGATCGGCATCCAAAGTGGAGAACAGTATTCTATTCTCGGAAGAATTAGTTATGATATATATAATGTTCATAGTGTGAGCATTACCTCAACGTCGCGTAAAGAAAAAATTCGTAAAATCCATCCACTCCAACCTTTTCCCTCAACGATAACTCTTGCAATATGTTCTTCGAAGGTAGCATCGTCTTGCATTTTCACTTCAAGGTCTCTTAAAACTATCTTTCTTTCAATTTCAAGCCCATCGATGATGGTACCTATATCTTTCGATTTTAGCGCGTGGCGACTTTTACGACTCTCTGCTTTTACGAACGTAATTTTGCCCGCCTATCGGAAATTTTACGAAATATGTTCACAACTCTCAAATATTACGATTTGTCCTTCAGACCCGCAGTAGCGGCAAACTAAACAGTCTGACTTTGGCTCTCAAGGCCACTGGTTCGTGCCTAGTTCCCAGCTGGGCATCTTTTTGGCGCGCTTGATGTGATCGGTCAGCATCCGGTCTGCATACTGCAGTGGGTTTACTGACCTTCCGCAGGAATGGGGAGGGTTGGGGGTCGCAGATATTGTCGCATGGAGTCTTCCTCCACTGGCGCCATAGCTCTAGACAATCTGTGGTCGACTGCAGCCGTATACTCCTATGGGGCCTGTTGTTCTATATGTGCAGCAAAAACCAGTGCAAGCGGGTTTCCCAGTTGGGAGTGCGGTCAAGTTGACTTTACCTTTACCGTCCAGCAGATTAGATTAGATAGGCGGCAGTAGACTAAGCAATAGGCCCATTCCCCAAAAGACACCGATACTTACGCCCCGGCCCTCTATGAGCTATTGCCATTATGTTAGTAGGATATAGAGGACTGGAGAAAAGAGAGAGAGATAAATAGGGGGGGTGGAAGAATCCCTGACAAAGAGACGATCATGAATGCACGCAAGCACGATCAAGAGCTGCTGATATCCAGAGCTTGGACATGTCAAATTGTGTAGTTGGAGCGGGAGAGAGAAGAAAAAGGATTAAGGTAGCCTAGGAAGCTTTGGCCGTTATGACTTTGCTACTCCTGAAGGAGGAGTTCTTAGCTGGGGAGGATGTCTATCCCAAAATATGTCAAGACAATTTTTAAACGCTTTGACTAACTCCCCACTAACAACATCGGAAGGGAGTCTATTCCAAATTCTGACTATGAAATACGGAAAGAGCTACTGACTTAAGATCCTTCTTCGAGCTTAAGCTTTATCATAATGCTTCAGCAGTTGTGATGTAATGGAACGGTTATGTCAAAAACTATGTTATTTTGATTAGAGTAGGTCATTACTCTTTAGATGGTGCCTCAGGCATTTACGGAATACCCCTTCAAACGTTTTCACTACTTGGCTATATAGTTAATGATACAGGATAGTTAGCTGGATCTGCACTATTTCCAGTTTTGGGTATTGGGGTAATGATTGTGTGGTTTTAAGTGCTTGGTATAACCCCATCATTCAATGATCAAAGCCACATGAGGTAAAGCGGGTAAGAATGGAGGAAAACATAGCCGCAGCAGTCTCTTATGTGAGAGAGAGATGAGGCAACGAGACGAGTAGGAAGACCCCGGGGTAGAAAGAGACGAACGCTGGAGAGAGACATGAGGGCAAACGATTGTAGAAAGGAAGGCATGAGATGGTGCGCGCTGGACAGAGCCCATGGGTCAGCAAAGGATTAACTAGATTAGATTAAATAGGTGGCAGTAGACGAACCAACAGGCCCATTCCCAAAGAGACACAGGAACTTACGCCCCGGCCCGGTCCTCTATGAGCTATTGCCATTATGTTAGTAGCATGTAGAGCACTGGGGAAACGAGAGGAGAAAAAAATGGAAGACGAAAGAAAAAAAAAAAGAAAGAAAAAAGAAGGTGAGAGAAGAATCTCAGCCAAAGAGATCATTATGAATGCACGCAAGCATGGTCGATAGCCGCTGATATGCGGAGCTTAAAGATATAGAAGGAGCGAAAGTGAGAAAAAGTCGGCTTAAGATGGCCTAGGAAGTTTTGGCCGTTAAGTGCTTGCGACTCGTGGAGGAGGAGTTCGTAGCTGTGGACGATGTCTCTCCCAATGTATGTCGAAACAACTTTTAAACGAGTTGACCGACTCCGCAGAAACAACCTCGGAAGGTAGTCTATTCCAAATGCTGATAATGAAATAGGGAAAGAACTGCTGAGTTAAGGTTGTTCTTCGAGCTTTATGCTTGAGTTTTTGACCGTTGTTTCGCAAGCGATCATTAAGGTCTCTTGCAAAGAGTCCCATTGTAGGTACGTCGTTGAAGCCATTCAAGTACTTGAATGTTATATTAGTTGTCCCTAAGTCATCTTTGCTCGAGAGATATCAGACCCAGTTCTTTTAATCAACGTTCATACGACTTGTTTCTCAGCTGAGGTATCAATTTCGTTGCTCTGCGTTGGACTCTTTCCATATTATTGACATCTTTACAGAGATGTGGCGACCAGAATTGAACAGCAACTTCTAAGTGGGGCCTCACTAATGCTTTGTACAAGGGAACGATGATGTTCTAGGTTTGTATTCTAAATTTGTCGACATTAAAGTTCATCTGCCACTTTGCGCTCCATTCCATAAGGTGGTCAAGGTCTTGTTGGAGCTCGGCTCCTTTCGTGGCAGGATTGTATAGCTTAGTATCATCCGCAAATTGACAGATTTAACTATACGGATCTTAAGATCGAGATCTTTCATGTAAATTGAGAACAGAAATGGGCCAAGCACGCTACCGTGTAGAACCCCTTATGATAACTGTGTCCAGTCGCTCGACTCTCCTTCAAGTTTCACTCGCTGCGGTCGATCCGTACGCCATGCCTTGATCCATCGTAAGTAGTTACCCTGGATGTCACGGGTTTCCAATTTTTTCATTAGCCGGTGATGGGGGACTTTATCAAAAGTTTTTCTAGATACACAAGGTCTACACCCTTTTGTTCATCTTCAATATCTGTAACTTTTGTGAAAAAGTCCAATAGGTTTGTTAAGCAGCTCTTCCATTTCGGAAGCCATGTTGAGTGTCGGATATGAGTTGATGCATTCTCAGGTGATCAGTGATGCCCTTTTCAAGAGGCTTTCGATGATTTTGCTGACGACCGAAGTAAGACTGATTGGTCGATAGTTGCTGGGACTTTTCTTATCCCCCTTCTTATGTATCGGTATTACATTAGCTAGTTTCCAATCCTGCGGAACTTCTCCCGTTCTTGGAGATCGATTAATTATTTCGAGCAGTGGCTTCACAATGACTGGAGCCATTTCCCGTAGTACACTACACGAAGAGTAAGATTATCTGGGCCAGTGGATTTGTACACATTTAGGTGGGTGAATTCTTGAACGATCTCGATCTTCGTGAAAACACAGGTGTTAATTGGAGCAACTTGCATCGGTGCTGGTTCAGGAATATTCGTAACATTTTCAACAGTAAATACAGAGGTGAAATAGTCGTTCAGGATTGTGGATTTGTCTTTTAGGTTACAGGTGATTTCACCGTTAGGTCATTTGAGCGGACCTATGGTTTCATTTTTGAGTCGTCTTTCATTTATATATTTATGGAATGCCTTTGGGTTGCGTAGGTATTAGAATGAGTAATTGCTCAATGAAATAGCTGGCAATTCATAATACGAGTAGCAACTTATGTGGACTCCACTCTAAGACCGAGGCCGTTGCAGATTAAGTAAGGGACTGATCAACGAACGGCTTTAATTTAAAAGCCTATTAGCAGAAGTTATAAGCACTAATTGCGATCAGAGTAGCTCTCAAGTAAATTTCTACTTTGACTCGTAAGTTGACGTTTAATTAATGCAAGCGACAGAAAACAGTGACAAGAAATTGGCATCGGACACACAACAGGCCCTGCGTCTTACTCAGCTGGCGTCAGGCACACAACATACCTACAGTGCGTCATATTCAACTAGCCGCTGACGCACAACATATCATGCATGATACTCAACCAATGAAGAAGTAATTCAGAAAATAATTTACCACGGTACAGCTTCTTGTCTTTCCATCGAAGTGCGCCCCAGAGAGGCATGTGATTGTTTGAGCTTTCATTAGAAAAAGAGAAAGAGAGACAAATGGAACGAAAGAAAGTAAGGGAGAGACATGCAACATGTTTGTGTTAACAAGCATGGACAGATCCTGGCCCACAGGGTACGACAACACGAGTGTTGACGGGAAAGATGAGAGAGCGCAAGTGCGGCACCTCACCTTAATTGGATTGTAGCGCCTGCAGCTTCAGAGAATAAACACTGCAAGTTTAAGTTATCCAGAGCATACGCGCCACAGCCGCACCTGCCTCGACCGCCTGATAGCTGAGTGATATCCGTGGTGCTTTGTGCTGACTGGTACAGCGCTTGTATCATTGTGTTGTGTGCTGCCTGGTACAGCGCTTGTGTCATTGTGTTGTGTGCTGACTGGTACAG
>LQNS02278074.1:1022785-1034908 GCA_001587735.2 Parhyale hawaiensis
GCCTACATACAGAATCCTAACCCACCGCTGCTTGAGCGCCGAACTCTGATAAGTTGGATTAGAGCATATCCCTTGGAGCATTGAGTTATCAGACTTTCTACTCTCATCTGCAGGCTATTTGCACATTTACGAGCAAGAATATTGAGACACTGTACGTCATACGACGCAAACACATCACTAGCACCTGTGTATCTGGGCACACCCACCAACCGTCGGAATATGTCATTGTAGGCAAAACGCAACTTACTGATGGCCTGTTTAGTGAATTTGGCCCAAAGTGAGCTACCATGTATTGGATAGCAATAAGTTTTAAACAGCTGAATCTTGACATTCAGGGAGCATCTATTAAACTGCCGTAATGAATGACCATTTTCTGGGACGCCATGAGCGCAAAGAACAGAGCCTTGCTCCTGTGGCTTAGTTTCGCAAGTGCAGACGTTCCAATGACGTCCGCTCCTACACACAACGGCGCACTGGAACGATTCCTTTGACAAGTTACAACTGTCTGCCCCTGCCTCGTATATAAGCCGCCAACAGAAACCGAAGCGTAAGTCGACTTACCCCTACTAAGTTATGTTTCGATCTTGCAGGGAGGAGAGTCACTTGAACTCTGGCGTGAGTGTCACACAGCGTTTTCGCTGAATTAGCTCATCATTGACATTTGAGATTTGCAGTGACAGAGGAGCAGCTTCCCAATAGCAGTTGTCTCCCGTACCTTAGTTAGCCGAAGAAGGCAAATAATGTTGCAGTTTGCGTAGACCCTGCGTCCTCCACTCTAGGCAGAACAGAAGCTCAACGCATGTAACTTAAATTATTTGAGGGATTTGCAAGCACCCCTGGAAGTTCAAAACTTATCCTGTTAATGATGATGGAACTACAATGTTGATGAGTAATTATTGTAACTCTGACTCCACTGACGATGTGCACAGCCATCAGCGACAGAGGTACCAACGGAAGTTGGATCAGATAACATTTCCCTAACCACAACTTTGAACATTTGGCATCGCTCGTCAAAATGAAGCCTGAGATGCTAAACTCAGCTGAAGGTAACGCTAATCTGCGGCCTAATAAGCGAGTTGCCAGCTGTGTACAAATTGGTCACTGAGAAGAAACTGCAGCAGAACAGACTCTTGGTCTGCCAATATTGGACTGCGTAGGAGCAGCAGCTGCCGAGTCAGTCACTCTTGCCTCGAGTGTCCTAATTTTATGATATCTTATAGCTTACGTAAGCTAATAGCGAGAACAGCGATTGCTGAGTATAGCGCAGCTCCTGTCCTGTTGCTCAACGATTTCTCATTTCACGCGCCTCAGGTTATGAGCTCTGGGACCTCATGGAACATGCTATGTGGATGGTAGAAGTCGCCTTGCAACATGCTATGAGGACGGCTGCAGATTTGATCAAGCATGGAGGGCAGCAGATCCGGAAGAAGATACAATGAAGAGAGCAGCACACACCACGCAACGTGCGAAGTGCATGGTAGTTGACCTCGCGTATCATGACATCCAATGAGTAGCAGAACTCATGATACATGTAGAGAAGACAGTAGATCTCACATTTGTTATGTGGAGATCAGTAGACCCGGCAAAACATACAATGTGCTACTATGTGGAATTCAGTAGATCACACACTACACACAATGTGCAAAACAGTAAATTCCAAATTTCGTATAATATGTGCACGACAGTAGATCCCAAACATGCCTTGTGGCGGACAGTAGATCTCCCGCAACATGCTTCGTGCCGGACAGTACATCTTCGGACAACATGCTTTGTGACGGTTAGTAGATTAGATTAGATTAGATAGACGGCAGTAGACCAACCAATAGGCCCATTCCCAAAAAGACACCGGAATTTAGGCCCCGGCCCTCCATGAGCTATTGCCATAATGTTAGTAGGATATAGAGGACTGGAGAGAAGCGACAAAAAAGGGGAAAAATCCATGCCATAAAGACTATCATGAATGCACGCAAGCACGATCATGAGCCGCTGACATACGGAGCTTAGAGACGTCAAACTGTGTAGTTGGAGCGGGAGAGAGAAGAAGACGGATTAAGGTGGCATCGGAAGCTTTGACCGTTAAGAGTTTGCGACTCCTGGAGGAGGAGTTCTTAGCTGTGGAGGATGTCTCTCCCAATGTATGTCAAGACGATTGTTAAACGCGTTGACTGACTCCTCACTAACAACATCGGAAGGGAGTCTATCCAAATGCTGACTATAAAATACGGAAAGAACTGCTGACTTAAGATCGTTCTTCGAGCTTTATGCTTGAGTTTTTGACCGTTGTTTCTCAAGCGATCATTGAGGTCTCTTTCAAAGAGAACCGTTGTAGGTACGTCGTTCAAGCTATTCAAATACTAAAATGCTTCTATTAGTTGCCCTCTGAGTCGTCGAGAGAGATCAGACCCAGTTCTTTTAGGCGACATTCATACGGCTTGTTTCTCAGCTGAGGTATCAATTTCGTTTCCCTGCGTTGGACTCTTTCCATGTTATCGATATCTTTACACAGATGTGGCGACCAGAATTGGACAGCGAATTCTAAGTGTGGCCGCACCAACGACTTGTATAAGGGAACGATGATGTCCTTGGACTTGTATTCAAAATTTCTGGTGATGAATCCCAGTACTCTGCTTGCCATTTTCCCGCTCATGTCAACTTGGTGACTGTGTTGTAGTTTGTTTGTATTGTTTGTAATAGTGAATCCCAAGTCACGTTTTTGGGTGACAGCAATAAATACCGTCCTGTTCATTTGCAATGGGGGTGAAGGGTTCATCAGCCCTATGTGAATTACTGAGCATTTGTCGACATTAAAGATCATCTGCTACGTTGTGCTCTATTCCATGAGGTGGTCAAGGTCTTGTTGGAGCTCGGCTCTTTTCGTGCAGGATGACATAGTTTAGTATCATCCGCATATTTAGTGATTTTACTACGGATGTTAAGATTGAGATCATTGATGTAAATTGAGAACAGAAGTGGGCCAAGCACACTACCTTGTGGAACCCCTGATGAAGTGCGTCCAGTCGCTCGTTTCTCCTTCAAGGTTTACTCACTGCTGCAGACCCGTAAGCCATGCCCTGATCCATCGTAAATAGTCTCCCTGAATGCCATGGGCTTCCAATTTTTTATTGACCGTTGATGGGGGACTTTGTGAAAAGCCTTTTGGAAGTCTAGATACACAAGGTTTACGCCCTTTTATTCATCTTTAATATCTATAACTTTTGAGAAAAATTCCAGTAAGTTTGTTAAGTAGCTTCTCCCATTTCGGGAGCCATGCTAAGTGTCGGATATGAGCTGCTGCATCCTCAGGCGATCAGTGATGGGCTTTTTCAAGAGGCGTTCGATGGTTTTGCTGACGACCGATGTAAGACTGATTGGTCGATAGTTGCTGGGGCTTTTTTTTTTATCCCCTCCTTATGTATCACGTTAGCTAGTTAGCTAGTTTCCAATCCTGCGGAACTCCTCCTGTTTTTAGAGACCGATCAAATATTTCGAGCAGTGACTTCGCGATGACTGGAGCCATTTCCCGTAGTACACGGGGAGTAAGATTATCAGGGCCAGTGGATTTGTACAGATTTAGGTGGGTTAGTTCTTGATGGATCTCGATCTCCGTGAAAACATGTGCGTTTATGGGAGCAACTTACATCGGTGCTGGTTCAGGGATATTAGCAACATTTTCAACAGTAAAGGCAGAGGTGAAATAGTCGTTCAAGATTGTGGCTTTGTCTCTTAGGTCATTGGTGATGGCGCCCTCAGGTTGTTTGNTAGTCTCTTTTCATTTACATATTTATAGAATGCCTTTGAGTTGCGTTTACCCATAGCGGCTACATAGACTTCTTTTTCCCTTCTTGTGGTCCTGTCTATTTTCTTTACATCCCGACATGCCCTAGATCTCCTTCGACATGCCGTGTTGCGGACAGCAAATCTCCTTCAGCATGCCGTGTGGCGGACAGGAAATCTCCCTCAACTTGCCGTGTGGCGGACAGTAAATCTCACTTAACATGCCGTGTGGCGGAGAGTAGATATCCCGCAACATGCCGTGTGGCGGACAACAGATTTTCTGCAACATGCCGTGTGGCGGACAACAGATCTTCCGCAACATGCCGTGTGGCGGACAACAGATCTTCCGCAACATGCCGTGTGGCGGACAACAGATCTTCCGCAACATGCCGCTTGGAGGACAATCCCATCATATAAATAGAGTACTCTGAGAACGAGTACCACCGCCATACGAGGCAATGTTAAAACGAAAATTTGAATTAGTCTTGAAATTAAAACGTTTTATCGCCACCAAAATTTGGTCATTTGTGCCTCTTGATAGAAATAACAGTTTCTGCAATTTTTCTGAAGATCCGTCCGTATCTTTCTAAATTTTGTTCTAATAATCATTTTGATAAACGTTAGTGAAACGTACAAACAGGCCGACCGATCATCATGAAAAATTGATCATTTGTGTCTTTTGAACCTCTATAACAGTTCCTACGCATTTCATGAAGATCTGTTTGTAGCTTTTTGAGATATGTTACTGACAAACATAGAAACAAACATTAAGACAAACACACACAAACGGACAAACAGACCAACACAAAGATTTAGTTATTTGTTCCTTATGACAAGTCCCAACAACTTCTGCAACTTTCGCAAACATCGGTTCTTAACTTTTTTCTGAGTTACACTACTGAAAAGGAAGAGGCAGATAAACAAACAAATGGTTGAACGGATCCTCACCAAAAGTTAATCATATGTTGCTTTACCTGCTAACATACCTAACAATCCCTGTAAATTTTGTCAAGATCCGTTTACAACTTTTTCAGTTATCTTTCTGACAGACAGAGAAAGAAACAAGCAAACAGATAGACAACGAGACAAATTCGACAAAAAAATAACCTCATTGGCGGATATAATAACACACAGTTTTTGGCTGCTAACTTCCTCTATTCGTTAGTTGTTTTACTGAGTTACCAAATGAGAATCGTCGTAAGTATTTCTAAGTTATTGCAGAGATACCAAATTGCACTTCTACTCCACATGCATGGATATTTTGTCTGAACTCCTTATGCTCGAAGTGAGTAGAAAATTACGAAATAGAAAAGAATGACATTGATGATGAGAGAACTCGCAGAACAGGGAAAGAGACTGAGGATTGCCTGAAATGCTCACATTCTGCCTTCATAACCAAGAGCGCAGGTCACCAGCGTGTCGCATACAAGCTCCAGGATGCTAAGGAAATCCAAAGAACTTGTTGCATGGAAAGCAGCAGATCGCACGCAACCCCCTGCATTGCAGACAGTAGATGTTGTAACAACAGAAGAAGAATAATAATCTCTCAAACACCAGAAGTAAGCGAAACATTTCTGTAAAGGAGGCTCCTCATAGCCCCAGGGCGCAAAACTTGCCGTCATGTGGGAGCTGCTGGTAGCAAAAGTGTTGCCTTTGTTGAGAGCTCACTGCTAATAAAACTAATTATGCCGGCAAGTTATAATGGATGAGGCTTGAATTGGTAAAGAATCTTTCTAAAAACGTGGGCTGGTGAGACCCTCGAGACCTATTAGAAAGAGAGCATCAGGCAGGGCAGTACGCTGTAGTCCCTCAAGAGCCGCCGCCGACACAAGTATAAGAAATAGAAAATGAAAGCGCCACCAAATGGCGCTCTGGAATTAGTCGCAGCAACACAACGTACGAAGCATAGAGGCATAGGAATATGTTGAAGTACATGGACTTAATTATCATTATTCTATAACAAACCCCGTTGTTATATATATACTATGTATGTACAGTATATACTAGTGCCAGCTCTATCATCAAGCCATCAACTGATGACAGAGAATTAGTCCAATGAACCGCATTTCAATTCTGTCCTGACGGAGGTGCTGCCCAGGAGCACATCTATGCCCATATCGCTTTTTAGCTTCCAGCTGCCGCACAGACATACGAAGACACGTCTTCCTTTGTCTGGCATTACAGCAAAAGAGAAATTGCATTGCATTCCCAACAAAACATCCACAAACTATATAGCGTCTCAATGGGACAGTTGGACAACTAAAATCGAATTAGCAGACTGTGAAGAAGCTAAAGCAAAAAAAAAAAACAATAAACCGTAACAGCTTTCTTTATGAAAATGATACAAGACAAAAACAGATGCTAGATAAATGAGAAATGAAAGAACCACACGATAAAACGGAATTAAGATACACTGCCTGCAGCTGCAGTACTGAGAGTTGAAGAAATAATATGAATAGAAAGCACTATCCAACTACACAGTGATGAAGCCGAGTGATGATGAAGGAAGTACAGGGAGTCCTCGTTCTAGACCAGAGATCGGTTCCGGAATCAAGTGGCACCGAAGAAGAAACTGGTACTGAACAAAACCTCATGATGCGTGTTGCAGTCAGACTGCCGGTGTAACGTATGTTACCTCACATTCAGTGTGACTCAATTTGGTACCACCGACGACAACCTCAACATGAAGAACATGTCCGATTGGGTGCTAAACTAAGCTCTCTAAGTATGACTTGTTTGAAACTTCAGACGCGAGCATTGGCTTTGCTTGTGTGAATCATGTTGCAAGTGTTAGAAACAACGCGATTACGCTGGGCCGACTCAAAACTATCTTCTGTAAACCAAGACTGAATTCCTAGAAGTCTGAAGGGTAAGCGATTCAGGGCCAATGCCTGTAACTCTGCTGAAGTTTGGGATGAGTAAAGCCTCCAATCGATAGTACTCATATAGAGCTATGAGCTGGGTAAAAACACCTTTGTTTAGAAAGATTGCCTTTACTTGCAAGCAGTGTGATCATTTGATGCACGAAAATGAAGAGTATATCCCATAGCTGATGGATGTGTGCTGTCTTGTAAGTTTTTCACATTTCCTCCAGAAAAAAAAAAGAAGCAGCCGAATTAAAGCTCCGCCAGCAATGTTACAGAGTGAGGTCTCTGCTCATTCAGCTGAAATTGCGTTGTATTCATCCCATATTTTTAAGTAAAACTGTATTACTCCAGAGCTCGTAGCTACACGATCTAGACTCTCACTACAACATGCATCAATGCCTCAATCCGTTTTCTCCGATAACAGAGGGGATGAAAGAAAACGAGCAGTTTTGATGGAATACCACAATATTTCTATTGATTATCAAATTAATAAATCGAAAAATCTTCAAATGATGATAACCGTTGCATATTATCACAGACAGTATTTCATTTACTTAAACTTATCAAACTGAGTCAGATAAAGGGTACGTGTGGTCGCAGTACGCCTTTTGGAAGTTGGCACTAGTGATGCAGGAAAAACGAGACAGTTAAAAATCAAGGTCGTAAAGTTATTAAATCAAATACCTGGAACTAAAAATTTTAGGGCTTAATTAAAACAGGTATAAAACAAGTCCGGTCTAAAATAAGGACCACCTGTAATTTTTGCGAGCTTGATGTGGATGCTAAAAGGCCACACTATAACTATACGCATAACTGAGGATGGTCTCTTCCGCGACCTACGCTGGAAAACGAGTTAGTTTCTTTCGTCAACTTTGGGTAGAAGAAAGAAGAAGAAAAAAGTTACCGACAAAACTAATAATCCATATTACCATGTATCAAATAATAATATCTAGTGTGCTGGTTGCTTGGTAGGTCTCTCTGGTACCACATGAAAGATCAGATAGTTGAAATTTCATAAATTACTCCAAGGGATAAGATAGGAGGAAATTTGAGCCTGAAGTTAGTAGTAAATAAGTTCCCTGAATAGTGAATATGCATGAGATACTGCTGGGTTCTACTGGGTACTGCTGGGTACTATTAGGTACTGCTAGGTACTGTTAGGTACTGCTGGGTGCTGCTGGGTGCTGCTCGACGTGTTCCTCCTGAGCCTGGGAGATACATGGCTTCGCTCTGTAAATGGCCAGGAGCTCCTAATATTTCACACTAGTTACATTAGTTGTGCACATATTTTTGTTGTACCTATTACGTCACTTTATTCAGGTTTCTTTCGCTTTTCAACGTTTTTTCTTCGGTTAAAATGTCCTTACCAGAAATGATACGGTCCACGCAGTGTAGACTCCAGAATTGAACTTTAAATGTTTCACTACTTAACTAAGTTTTATTTATCTATCTTTAAAACTATAATATCACTGTGATTGACTTTCTCCCTTTTCATGTACACTTTTTCTTATTATTTTGCAACCTTAAGGAATGAGCCTAACTGGCATTAGTTATTTGAAGTTGCAGGAACTCTACATAATTATATAGATATCAATATCTCAATATGCAACTATCTTAAGAAATAAAAGCTAATTCTGAATTATTGTGTGTTTTAGAATATTGGCCTGCATGACATTGACGGTATGGAAGGATACTCTTACCTAGCGGACCTGCCATCGGCAACGCTCGCATTGTTTATTATTTCGCCAAGGAGGTTGTGTTTTTGTCAGAGTTTGTCAGCCTAGTGTCCTTCTCTCTCTTTGTCTCCACAACAACTCGAAAAGTTGTGGACAAATCTTTACGAAAAACTTGGAAATATTGGGCATGTTAGGAGGAACAGGTGATTAACTTTTGGTGAAGATCCGTCCAACCGTTTGTTTGTTTTACATTATTTTTTGGTAACTTAAACAGTTATGAACGGATCGTCAAAAAATTTACAGGAATTGTTGGGAATGTTGCTAAGAGCAAGTAACCAATTTTGTGATGATCGGTCAGTTCATTTGTCGCTGTGTCTTTATGTTTGGCAGAACAAACCGTAATCTCAAAATGTGAAGAAGTCTGCGAGTAATTTCCAGGAATTTTCAGAAATGTAAAAATGGAAAGAGGGCCAAATTTTGGCGATGAATGTTTTTCTTCGTTTGTGTGTTTGACTGTAAATATATCATATTTGTGTCAATGTTTGTCAAAACATAACTGAAAATTTACTGATGGATCTTGAACAAAATTAGAGAAACCGTTAATATTGTCATGAGACACAAAGGACGAAATTTTAGAAATGATAAAAAGGAAATTTTGATTTTAGGATAACTTGTATTTTTTTTATTTGGCAACTGCAGTGCACTCTAACGTAAAATGAGAACTGCAAGTAAGATCAATGAAAAAAAAATTCTTTGCCGTCATTTTAGACAGCCAGGTTATTATACACTTGGTCTATATTGCAGTGCATCAGCCACATGGCCTGTGTAGCAGTGCATCAGCCACATGGCCTGTGTAGTGGTGCATCAGCCACATGGCCTGTGTAGCAGTACATCAGCCACATGGCCTGTATAGCAGTGCATCAGCCACATGGCCTGTGTAGCGGTGCACCAGCCACATGGCCTGTGTAGCAGTGCACCAGCCACATGGCCTGTATAGCAGTGCATCAGCCACATGGCCTGTGTAGCAGTGCATCAGCCACATGGCCTGTGTAGCAGTACATCAGCCACATGACCTGTGTAGCGGTGCATCAGCCACATGGGCTGTGTAGCGGTGCATCAGCCACATGGCCTGTGTAGCAGTACATCAGCCACATGACCTGTGTAGCGGTGCATCAGCCACATGGGCTGTGTAGCGGTGCATCAGCAACATGACCTGTGTAGCGGTGCATCAGCCACATGGCCTGTGTAGCGGTGCACCAGCCACATGGCCTGTGTAGCGGTGCATCATCCACATGGCTTGTGTAGCAGTTTATCAGCCACATGGCCTGTGTAGTGGTGCATCAGCCACATGGCCTGTGTAGCAGTGCATCAGCCACATGGCCTGTGTAGCAGTGCATCAGCCTCATGGCCTGTGTAGCGGTGCATCAGCCACATGGCCTGTGTAGCAGTGCATCAGCCACATGGCCTGTGTAGCAGTGCATCAGCCACATGGCCTGTGTAGCAGTACATCAGCCACATGGCCTGTGTAGCAGTGCATCAGCCACATGGCCTGTGTAGCAGTGCATCAGCCACATGGCCTGTGTAGCAGTGCATCAGCCACAAGGCCTGTGTAGCAGTGCATCAGCCACATGGCCTGTGTAGCAGTACATCAGCCACATGGCCTGTATAGCAGTACATCAGCCACATGGCCTGTGTAGCGGTGCATCAGCCACATGGCCTGTGTAGCGGTGCATCAGCCATATGGCCTGTGTAGAGGTGCATCAGCCACATGGCCTGTGTAGCAGTGCATCAGCCACATGGTCTTTGAAGAAGTGCATCAGGCATGTGGCCACTGGAGGGATGTGCCAGCCACATGGTTAATTTAGCAGTGTGCCACTCACTTGTTATTGGTTTCAATACGCCACAGTGTAGTTTAACTCCACCAGAGAGACGCTCCAACGAGGAGTGGACAAAATGCTCCAGGCAGAGGTGGACGAGATGCCCCAGAGAAGGATGGACGAGATGTCCCCGGCAGGTTTGGGCGAGATACTCCAGCAGAGGTGGACGAGATGCCCCCGGCAGGTGTGGGCGAGATACTCCAGCAGAGGTGGACGAAATGATTCAAACAAGATTGGACGCGATGCTCCAAGCAGCAATGGATGAGATGCTCCAGACAAGGGTGGACGAAATGTTCCGAGCAGGGGTGGACATGATGCCCATACAAGAGTGGACTAGATGCTCTAGGCAGGGTGGAAGAGATGCTTGAGGCAGGGGTGGGTGTACAGTACCAGAACCTGACGTGTGTAAACTGCTTGTTGCCCGGCAGTGAAATGAAGTGAAGTGATTTGGGGCCGGATGCACAAACGCCTCGTGCAGTTACAGTAACGTAAACTGTACAGTTCCTTGAAGAAGAACCGATATCGCGGCTCTGATTTGGTCACTTTCTAATACTGATCCTCAAAAAGTTATGCTCAAAGTGGTTTGAACCTCTAAATGATACATACCTAAATAATAGACGGACTCAAAGGTTAATTCGAGAAGTAAAAATGTAAAACTTCAGCAGTTTTACACCGGTGTCCCCTTAAGACTAATTCTAGCTGTATATGAAACACCGTCCTACCCTATTGCAAAATTCCTCGTCCCATTACTTAAACCTTTAACAACCAATCAGTACACTTTGCGCAATTCATATGATATTCGAGGCCGAATCGAAAACCTCCTATTGCCAGCCTTGACATCTCTCTTTTCACCAACATCCCTGTACAGGAAACCATCGATACCATAGATACCATCGATACCATCGATACCATAGATACCATAGATACCATAGATACCATAGATACCATCGATACCATAGATACCATTGATACCATAGATACCATCGATACCATCGATACCATAGATACCATCGATACTAGCTGCACCCGAGAAAATTTCACAGTCTGGCGGGGCCTTTCAGGTAAGACCACTAAAAATTCCCCGGCAGTGAACGATTGTTATGTATATAGTTTATGTTATTTTATGCTGCCCGTGACCCGTTGGATCATCAGCACCATCTTCTTTGCTTTGAGAAGTAGCTATACATTTTCTACACTCTGCCTGTTCGCAAGGGAAATATATATGTAAGTAATAATGTGACGTAAAATTCAAGTGCACGTCCCGCATCATCAACATCAAATTTTACGTGCACGTTCATGTAACCGAACTCAGATTACCGTAGTCTTCCGTGAAACCCTTGAAACTTTCAGGGGCTGGCAAGGCCTTTCAGATGTACCATTGCAATGCCGCATCTGCTTCACAACACTGAGACTTGATATATGATACCTTAAGAAAAGCATCTTTGTGAATAGCAAATCCTTTAAGCTGCGTGTGAAATGGAAGCCATGCAATTCTCATGGTAGCAAAGCATGATTCAGCTTCCAATTCATTCATATTGAAGGCTCAGGCGCAAAAATTTGATTAAAAAGACCTTGCCCAGTGGCCCGATTTACTGCCACCCGCCGTATGATAGATGCGCCAGCTTCCAAGGGTCAATAAATTTCGAATTTCCGCCTACCTATTAATGATGAAAAGCGTGACACAAAAGGTAGGTACGTAGGTACTAGCGGATTAATAAATAGACTAGTGGGCCCGTGCGTGGGCCCACATTTTCCCCCTCACGCTTATTAGCAACTCTTATTTTCCTTCTTTAAGCCTTCTGCTTCAAGTCGTTCTTCTCACTGTGCCCCATAGGCGCTTCATCTCTCTATGACAGCACGTCTTCGTTTAAACCATTGCAATACACTTGAATGCCCCTCCAGTCAGCTTATATGCAATGTTAGTGCTCC
>LQNS02278074.1:1388385-1401975 GCA_001587735.2 Parhyale hawaiensis
ACCGGTCTGGGCTTCAGCTGCTGACACTCACTTGCGTCTGTTGGACCGACTTGTTAGTTCAGCCAGCAGGCTGTGCGCTGATAATGATCTAGTGAACCTGTCCCATAGGAGAGGAGTCGCAGAGCTATGCATGATTTATAAGGTGTATAATAATGAGAGGCATTGGTTGTATTCTTCTCTCCCTGCCCTCAAGGTTTCTGGGAGAGAGACTCGTGCTGGGTGCAGAGCGCACTCTTTCACTTTGGAGGCTGTCAGATGTCGAGCTAATCAGTTCTGCCGGTGCTTCGTGCCCCGGTCGGCTTAGATTTGGAATTTGTTGCCGGCATCGGTTTTGGTCGTGTTGGCCTGCAGGCATTTAAGACAGTTGTTAACGTTTTTTGCTGGATTTCCTTTAGCAGCATTTTGGGCTTCCCGGTGTTGTAAGATGTTTCATTTGGGTTGTGTTACCTGTCAGTGGGAGTTCAGGTGTGAAGTTTTAATAATAATAATAGTCTTAAGGTCGCAGGTTCAAACCTCCCAACCAAGTAGGGAAGTTCTTCTCGGCGTTTGACGTGATCAGTCATCCAGCATCCGGTCTTCGCACTGCTGTACTGGCATTTGCCAGCAATGAGGAGAGGTGAGGGGCACAGATTATCGCAGGGAGGCTTCTGCCACTGGCGCCATAGCTCTAGACCAGGGGTTCCCCAGCCGGAATACGTGGTACCCCTAGAAGTGCGAGAACCTCTTCAGGGGTGTGAAATGCCATTTTGTTTCTCAGTCATTCACAAATTAACTTAAATCCATGGCAGAAAAGTTAGTACATATTTAAGTTGTCGTCAACATATATGTGCTTAATTTGTAGGGGTACGAGAACACGTAAGAAGTTCTCCAGGGGAGCCAGGCATAGCAAAATTTAGAAACCAATATTCTAGACGATCTGTGGTCGACTGCAGCCCTATACTCCTCTGGGACCTCTTGACCTATGCGTGCAGCACAAACCAGTGCGTGTGGGTTTTCCAGTTTGGAGTATGGTCAAGTTGACTCTACCTTTACCTCATTGGGTGTATCCACTGTAAGCGAGATAATAAATGAACATTTTTATTGTTATTATCATTAAAATTTCACGCTCAGGCCACCACGGACAGGCATTACTACCCAAATAAAGCATTGTGCAATACCTGAAAGCCCCAATACTGCTACAGAAAATCCCCAAAAAGCCATTAACAGCTGACTTAAACGCCTGCAGGCCAACACGACAAAAAACCGATGCGGGCAGTGAATCCCAAGCCGAAACGGACCAGGGCAAGAAGCACCGACTAAATTCACGAGTTCGGCATCGAATATTTTCAAAATTGAAAGACTGCGCATCAACCGCAGCACTTGTAATCCTCCAAAAGACCTTGAGGGCAGGGACAGAAGAATACAGCCATTCTCTTATTGTTGTCCACATTATAAAACATACAGAGTCCGGCCAGCACTGGTGTAAAGCTCGCAATTCTGTGAACGTTCATCACTGTGCGTGCGTTCAAATAAGCTTTTTTGCCGCGTCACAACCACGAGAAGCACTGCAATAATCATTACCTAAGCTAACCTAGCCTAACTTAACCTTACCTTATCTAACGTAACCTAATCTTACTTAACCTAACCTTACCTTACCTAATTTTACTCAACCTAACCTTACCTAACATTACCGAACCTAACCTAAACTGCGATACAGCGAGCAGCACAGCACACGAACTTGAACGCCGCTGGCACGCGCATCGATGCACCTACACAAAATCGTCGCAAACGTACATAGCGCATGGCGAGTTTGACGCTTGTGCGTCCGGTCAGCCCTCTCCTATGGGACAGATTAACCAGATCACATTTTGCGCACAGCCTGCAAACAGAACTAACAAGTCGGTCCAACAGACGCAAGTGACTCAGTAGCTGAAGCCAAGACCGGTGAGCAATACTCCAGCATAGGCAGTAAGAAAGCATAAAATCATCTGTGGACTACCTCTTTTTCACCAAATACAGAATTTACCTTACGGTGGAGCCAAATCCTACTGGGAGCACCAGTCACTTTACATGCGGCTCTCATCAAAGACAACACCGAGAACCTCCAAGGAGCTAGACTTCTGAGTGTCATCTATCCTCAGATGTGGATGCTGCGGAAAAAGTGTCCGAGACCGACTGACAATTATAGATTTGGTCTTGCTGGCATTCAGCTTCATAGTCCAGGCCGAGTACCATACACTTATGCGCGACGGGTCCCTCCCTATTCAGAGATTGGGCGACAACATGCTAGGGGTAGGTGTCACTGGACATAGGGTGAACAGACTAAGTTACCATAGACGGAGCTCGCCATGGGTTATGTAACGAGCTTTAGTTTGAAGAGATGGGTTAAGTTGGAAGCTCTGGTTCAGCTTTAACTCACAATAGTTGTAATAGCGTAGCTTAGGTTTGATACACATTAGAAGGTGAAGACATTTTGTAGCCGTGTGATGTCCACGGGTCCCGTTATAAGCAAATAGATTTACACACGACTTTAGGATGCCGCAGTTCAGTGGAGGGCTGTTCTCGATATGTAGCCGAGAGATTTTTACACTCGTGTAATATACATATATTGAGTTTCAGCTTGTCTGTGGGAATTCAGCCTGTAATGGTGCAGTCGATGATGTTACACTTTCATCAGCTTTTTAAGCGGGGACATTATTTTGTGTGAGTTTTGAATGGCGTTTTGGCCTTCTATTACGTTTGGTTCTCTCTTCGGCAGATAGTTTCTGAAAGCGTTGTCCACGAACGAGTTGCTAAATCCTTTGCTGACAAGGGGTTATTTTAATTGCATGACAGTTGTGTGAAATTATTTCCACGCTGCATATATCATGAAAGGGCGAAGGATAAGAGTTGTACCTGTTCCTGTTTCATAATGGTTGTAGCATTTAGTGCAATGCTAGTCTCAAAATAATTTCCTGTGATGTCCCTTATGCAAACGGTGAGTGCCTTGAAACGAACTCGGAAACGTTGGTCACAAACGAATATAGAAAAAACTGTGATCTCAAACGAATAGAAGAACTCGTTCGTTAAAAATGCTCTGACAAACTCCTCTGAACAATCACACGAACAGAAAACGAGAAGGGCATCCAGAACTTTCACGAAACAGTAAATATCCCAGGCTAACGAAATTCATGAACGTGAATTAAAATACGGCATTGGCAGCAACGTTACAAGTAGAAATGAAGCGCACAATTTCGTGAAGTCACCAAATGAACAAGTTAATACACCAAAAACTCTCTGATTTCCCGAAATTACTGATTTTACATTTTGCTGCAACACATAAACTCCTGATCTAAAGTTTAAGATCACTTGAAAAGTAGAAAACATAGAGTTTTGGTGATAAATAAACTACTTCTACTAGGGATCAGTAGTTCCTAAAGGTAAAACGTGAGAAAGACGAAATATACCTGCTATAACCATTTTTTGTCAAATAATGAGTTTTCGGTTCATCAAAATTATAAAACCTTCGTAATAAATTTTTGGTTCTAGGGTAATTTCCGGTGTTTCGGATCGGTTACAGGCTTACACTGAGAATGTGAAGGTGTCACTGTAACCAAAGCAAGCAAACTCTCCGAATTAGAACCTGGTCGAATTGTTGAACTGCATAAGCAAGGTTTGTCGAAACGTACAATCACAACTGAGATTCACCGCAATAAAACTGTGACTTGCAACTGCCTAAAGGACCCTGAGAGTTATGGAACAGCAAAATCTAGTGCAACGGTATCGGCATGACAAAGAGATACCTTCTGAAATATTTTCAAGCATCACAACTGGCGTGCCTTTTCCTACAGGGAAACAATGAAACCTCAGGAAGTGCAGGGTCGTCAAAACAGCCGCTGCTTATATCGGTATGCTACAAAGATCATGGGCCCTCGTTTGTGTGATGATGAATAGTTTTTGTAGAAGGATAATGCAGCAGTGTACACTGCTCGCCAGACTATGACCTTCTTTCAAGTAAACGGGGTTCCTTTTTTACGTCATCCAGCATGTTCGCCAGACTTAAACCGAATAGAAAATATCTGGGGATGGATGGCGACAGATATTACGGAAATGGTAAACAATTTGTGGCAGTAAACAACTTCATGATGCATTCTTTAGGAGCTGGGACATCATTTTGCCAACCCTCATCGAAACCCTCATTTCTAGTATGCCACAAAGAATTTTTGAGGTCATCAACTAGAATGGAGGCAATACTCATTACGAAGTAAAAACCTTGCTCACCTCAGCGTCCTTGTCGAAATGTTACCTACGATTTCTGTTTGTGGTCTTATGATTTGGATCAACTGAAAAACTCATTATTTGACCAAAATGTTCATTCCTAATAAATTGTTACAGCAGATATTTTTCGTCACTCTCATCTTTAGGAATTACTTATCCCTTGTCGAAAGAGTTTATTTATCACAAAAGCGTTTCCTTTACATTTTCAAGTGGTCTCAAACTTTTGATCAGGAGTTTATATAAGATAAAACAAGGAAATGGTCATGTTTGTTCTTTTATAAAAATACACAGTTTGCTAACCACCTGCTTGTTCTCTTTGATATCATCTGACACTTCATATAAAAAATTATCTACCTATTGACAAGCTTGGAGTTGAGATTGGAGACGAGAGCCTCAAATTAAGAGAGCAAGTAGGTTCCTGGAATGTGCTCCAATCTTTGCAGTTTCTGAAATCCATTTCACAATTTTAAATAAGTATTTAACCTTTCTCTTGAGCTTGGGCTATTAGAGGCTCAATCTGCGGTTAAGATTCCGTTCCCATCGTTCAGTTTTCCACCCATCTATTTTTTTTAGATGAATTGCTCCGTAGCAGTCAAAACTTTACGCTCAAAAGAGGCCAAATACTTTCAGCTTTTATTATAGTCAAATTATAATAACGAGGTGATCAGAATTGGAAGCAATGTTATCCTGCAGAGCTTTTCCGGTAACTTTTTGTTCAGTGTTTTCTGGTGCTCTCTGACTTCTAAACATTGAAAACTCGTAAATTTTCTTGCATGAGGGGAATCTGCTGCCTTGAGCAAATGTTAACATCGATGATAACATTTGCTGATATAATATAAGATCAAGCAAACGAGAATGGTGTATTTTTTGCAGTGAAGTCCGTATTTCAGGCATGTACAAAAAAGTTCAGCCCCAGTACTGTGCCGTCGTTTTTTTGACGGCCGGTTACTTAGTTTTATAATTTTTATTCACAAAAACACAGTAAAGCACAATCAGGCGGTAACATTGTGAACAGTAGTTGTTGACTCACTTTTCACTCGTTTGTTCATTACACAGTGACACGCAAAGAATGCAGTTAACACAAAGTTTTAAATAGTAGACATGGGACTTGCTTTGTTAAATAAGTTGCTTTGGACCTATTTTTTTTTAGTTAGATAACAAGCAGGTCAATTAGCATGTTGAGTAGGTAGGAGGGCGGCTTGTATATGACATGTCAATACAGTACCTACAAATGTGGAAAATAGGACATTGTGTTAAGTGCTGGGCACGAACACTAAGCTGCAGCATCGATGACAACAGTAGCAGTGGCTATAGGAGTATGTTCACTTAAGCAGGCAGTGCCTCTAATGCAAGAGACTCCCACAGTGTAGGCAATGACAGCAGTAACAGCTATAGGAGTAAGTTCACTCAAGCAGGCAGTGCCTCTAATGCAAGAGACTCCCACAGTGTCGGCAATGACAGCAGTAACAGCTATAGGAGTATGTTCACTTAAGCAGGCAGTGCCTCTAATGCAAGAGACTCCCACAGTGTAGGCAATGACAGCAGTAACAGATACAGGAGCATGTTCACTCAAGCAAGCAGTGCCTCTAATGCAAGAGACTCCCACAGTATAGGCAATGACAGCAGTAACAACTACAGGAGTATGTTCACTCAAGCAGGCAGTGCCTGTAATGGAAAAGACTCCCACAGTAATCCGTTACTGTCGTCATTGTCCTACAGGAGTATGTTCACTCAAGCAGGCAGTGCCTGTAATAGAAAAGACTCCCACAGTATAGGCAATGACAGGAGTAACAGATACAGAAGCATGTTCACTCAAGCAGGTAGTGCAAGCGACCCCCCCGGCATAAGCAGTGTTACGCCCCAGAGCTCTCTAACTCATAGAACGACCAAGCGTCAAAGGCTCATCAGATCCGAACACGTCATTGACTGCTCAGCAGGCTGGGACTCTCTCATACGAGAATCTATCCTGCAGATCGCGTGGCCGATCAATTTGACTTCAGACGGTCCTGTGTCACTGCATTCTTACATCACTGGTCCAAGGTGAGTAATCGTTTTTCTGTTGTCTTCAACTCTAATGTACAAATCATCTTCATCTTATGGCAGCTGTACATTTCTTTCAATGAACATTTTGACGCTATTGCTGTGCATTGCCATAGCTAATCAACCTTGTGAACTCTGGGTGAGTCCGCCCGTCTGTGGGAGAGTTGTCGCCTGAGGTTGTGACGTGTTTTTCGTGGCCTGTGGACTCCCGAGATGTGTAGTGTGTGACTAGCTGGGAGAGGTCGCTCGGGGTTCCCCAGAGGTTATGTGGAGGGGCTTCCGAGAAAGGTCTTTCCTGAGGAAATGTGCGGACAGACTCAGTGCCTGTGAGGCTCGAGAGTGTTGGGCGAGCTGAGACCGTGGGGCAGTGTTCACTAGTTATCGTCCGAAGAAGTGCGGAGCTCCCAGTGGAGGGGAGCCTTTGCTATGACAGTGTGCGGAGAGGCTCAGTGCCTGTCAGATCCTAAATGTAGGTTCTCGTTGAAATCCCTGCGGTAGGTGTGTGGAGGGTTCCTTGCATCGAGGGCATGAGAGATCCCGCTTGGGTTCTATGGACATAGCGTCTCTTATGGTTCGAGCCTAATGGGTAATACCAATCTTATTTCTTCAAAATTGTGAAAAAGTTACCTTTTGCATAAATGAATGCTAAATAACGCTAGCAAATATCTAAATAAAGCAATTCAATAAAAAACTAATGCGGATATTAGACCATAGCTTCCAAATGAAACGAAAACCAACGAAAGTTATAATTATATTAAAATAACGCTGAAAATAGGAAATTAAGTGTTTACACCCATAGTTGGATGGATAGCATAATGAAGGGCGTAAAATCCTTAGAATATTCTACTAGATATGTCTTATTGACTCTCGTGTTATTGTTACGGGGAGTGTAAATAAGGCATGGATATCGATACAATTATTAATTATGAGAATAATAAGNAATAGGAAATTAAGTGTTTACACCAATAGTTGGATGGATAGCATAATGAAGGGCGTAAAATCCTTAGAATATTCTACTAGATATGTCTTATTGACTCTCGTGTTATTGTTACGGGGAGTGTAAATAAGGCATGGATATCGATACAAATATTAATTATGAGAATAATAAGTGAATGATTAAATGAATTACGAAGCTCCTACTGTAAATGAATGTTTAATTTCGAATGATCCAGTTGATCATTTTCGGAAAATAGCTGGAAAGAAAAGAAAAAGGAAGAGACAGACACAGAGGAAAGATAAGCCATATATAAACCTCGAAATTACACGCTAAATTTTTCCAGAAACGCGGATCATAAAAGCAAATCAATAAATTAACTGTAGAATTTTTCAACTCACCGTAGGTAACCTCAACAATTCAAGCTATGCGCTGGGAACCTGAAATAGTTCCAATATGCGAAGGCATCGGCACAAGAAAATTCACTATAACTAATTTTACCACATCAATAGAATTAATGAAATTCCTTAAATTAGTGATCCATCTGCTGTATGAAATCCAATCTCGGCTCGTTGCGCTGTTACGGGGAGTGCAAGTAAAGCAGCCTCTTGATGTATATAATTAATTAATATTGATAATAAATGAACGAATGATATTCCTACTGTGAATGAATGTTTAATTTCGAATGATCCAGTTGATCATTCTCGGAAAATAGCCCATGGCAGGGTTTTGTCTACAAAAATAATATAGAAAGAAAAACATAACAAGTTAGACATGTCCCCAAGGGGTGAGCTATTCCCCAACCTACCAAACTAAAAGATCTAGCGATTGGGTCTCATACGGCAGCTGGATCAGTAAAACACAAGTAAAGATCTCACAATATATTGGAAAAAGAGCATCGAAATTTAATATAAAGAGGAAACCGCATGAAAACGAGAATTAAATAAGCTGTTTTGACACACTTGGATTCAAATTTGTACCACAACTGATACCAGTCATAATTGAACACTTCACAAGTACTCTGGAGATTTATCTATGGGTAACCTCGACAGCAAATATTTGAAAGGTTGAGTACCATCGGAAACACAAATTAATCAGTCGAAATATTGAGCCAGGTGGTAAAAGCGGTGCTCTCAGACAGCGAAGATGTAATACAATGCATGTAAACAAAAGTTTCATCGTATCGATTCTGTGTTTACAGGAACTCCGGGAAAAAGACCACACTGGCTAAGCGTGTTTCATTCATTTCTTAAGACTTTTTTGCTGACCCTCCAATTCTCTTTAATACCGCACAATCTTTAGGTTACCAAGATAGTTGACTCACCATAGATCAGTGCGTACTCCCGTACGCATCAAATAACTCGTTTCACCACATGAAGTATAAATGCAGTACAATATTAGTCTAATTTTTATCATTATTGTCTAAAAGTTAAAAAGAAGGCATTTTTCAGATATTTCATTTTCTTAAGCGCGATATGAGTAAATCAACAGACTACAAGCTTCATTTTTTATATACACGCATTTACCTTTCCTTAAGCTTAAAACATTGACCATAAACTGAAACCTTTTCTGTCGGTTTCTCTGCAGTAATTCCACTTCTATAAATGCAGTAATACACCATATTAGTTGATTATTGACNCTGACACCTCACTTGCCAATAAGAGAACACGTGAATCACATCGCACTACGAAGGTCCAGTGAAACACTTGCTTGAATACTTAACACTGAGAAGCAAGAGAGTAAAAGAAAGAGTTTCTGCTTTGACGTTGTCATATATTTCATCTCCTGGAACTACAATTATCAAAATGATACCACTTCATCAAGGACTTCTCAGGGATTGCGCTGCCACTGATGGATCCGCCTGCAAGGGACGTATACAGCTTCTACAATCTGCATTTCGACTCGCGGGGGTTTACACACAATTCTCATTCTTCACGCACTGTATGACCATTTAAAGTTTGTGCGACTTTCAAGGGGAGCACCCACTCTGGATCAATTTAGCGTAAGGAAAACGTTACGACTGCCAACTTCGTCACGTATGTTACGAAGAGTTTACTCTGCAGTTCGTATTGGACATTATTTATTCGATGAAGATACACCGCTGCAATTGTTTGTGTAACACGTCATCATACCGTGGGCAACATAACTTAACTCAGACACTGAAACATGCATTAGCACTCACTTCAACTTGAGACTCAACACATTGATGCGTCATCGAATTGGGAATGGCCTCATTGTTGAGACTAGAAAACGTAGTTCTCAAATGAACAAATGAAGCAATTAGCAACTGAGCACTACCAAGGGCACACTGTCTTGACACACGGGCGATTATCAAAGGCATTAGCAGCCACACAGATGAAGGTATGAGCATACACTGCCATAAATGCCGATTGTTTGTGCACGGGGAACACTTTACATCACTCCGCGAGTAAAAGGCGAAGAGTTCTGGTATTGTACACATTTGATGTTAAAACGCGCATGACAGTTAGTAAATGCTGAGTGCCATAGCTCAGTGGGACTTTTGAGCTAGAGGGGAAAATGAAAAGCGAATTTTCCCCAAAAAGCAGGGGCAGGAGGCGCCTCGCCCCCCAGTGGGGACGAGAGAACACGAAATGCGTGCTCGCTCTATAAACTCACTGCTCTAACTAACTCTATTCTACAATCTGTCCTGTACATTTTAAGGACTAGCCAACATATTCCCCACACTTTGGCCTACAGTTTGTTTACATAAAATTAGAGCTCATGCCTGCAACACGTCTACCTTCGGCCCTCAAACACATGTCTCCACTGAACATAACGGTTTTTCGCGTCGAACATTATACATTCGGGCACGAATGTTCAACACTACATTTTTACTTCCTAAATATATTTTCTAGAGACATTACTTGATGTATTATGTGTATACGTAGTTGTGCAAATTTATATTTATATATGTACATTTTTTTGCTAAACTATGTTTTCATAACATTACTTTTAGCTCTCCACACGAACAATACGAAGCCTCCTCGAGTTAGGTTTTGAGGAAAAACATTAAGAGGGCTACTGAGCGGACTCGGAACACAACCTGTTCATAATAGAAGTTTTCTTTCCAGCGCCTGAGTTCTGTTTTCTAAGACTGAGGTCAAAGTCAATAAAATTTACGACAACTCTGTCGCATACATGAGTTGTAAAGCTCCTCTGTGCTGTCACCCCTCATTAGCTACTCTGCCCCCTTCCTCTGTCTCTCCTCTTTCCAGCGTTTTTTTCTGAGCTTCGGGGATCAATTTAATTGATCCGCCCTGTACTGAGAGCAAATATAGATTCACTGCATGGAGAAAGTAACATAATATCAGAATCCAGGACAGCGCCAACAATAGCTGTATATATATCTCTCTGTTAGGTTTTTAACGTTGGCTGAGCAGGAAGTGTATTCGATTAAAAGGATAAGAAGTTGAAACTTGGCCATCTTCTGTAACATGGGCTAATTTTTGCCAAGAGTGTTCCAGTTATACCTATGGGCAATACTGAACTAGTCATATTGACCCTCCAATTTCAATTTTTCATTAACATTGCACTGCTTTGCGGAGGATTGAGCTCTCAGAGAGTACCTCTGGGTCTCATATGCCGCTGCTTAGTATTGAGAGCGATCACAGCTCATTAGCTCCTAAGCATGAAGCTGGATTGTGCACCGTGATTTGCATGTATATATTCACAGGCGGTAGAGCAATGTGCAGGCATCTGTGTTGGCCGGTCAGAACAGTTGCGTGCACCAATTTGAAGCAGTATTATGACAACACTACCTACGAAATAAACATTTGCAATATCAAATTAATTCCAATAAATTGCTATTGTAACCAATGTTAGTTTATTTAGAATTATTTTGGCACGAATTATGTTATATTTATCTACATTTAGCACCAGAGCCTATGTGCTGTACACCATAAGTACAAAGTAAATTTATGCTGCATTCTGTTCCAAGAAAAAAATAACAGAGTAGTGTACACTGTAGAGCACATACAGTGGAGCAGTAGGGCAGTAATAGACGTGCGAAATTAATTCATTAGAGTCTGGAGGTGAAGAGAGAGGAGACTGAAAAGAAGACGTTCCAGGGCATACTAAAGATTTGAAATGATGGGAATAAAGCATGCAACATGCACAATTTCTTTTGCGCATTTCTTAAGGAAAACCAACAAAATTATAATTCTGCTAGTTAACTTCCATATACCAAAATACCAAACTCTTACATATATGGGCAAATTGAATACAGCTTGCCCAAGTATAACTTGCCTTTTTTGACGAAAGGAAATGGTAAAATTGGGCAATAAAGTTATTTTTCGTAACTCATTGTAAACAAACGGGTTCTTAATTTACAGTTATGAGAGCTTTCTTCCCCTAATAAATTACTGAACTTTCATGTGTGAAAATTTCACAAGGATTGAACGAGCCTAACGTACCTTAATTATGCAAATAAGATTTGAAGAGTTTCCTTTGGGGAAAATTGCTCAACTGGACTCTTAATATTGGTGTAAGCGGATGCTTAATTACGGTACTCAATTTTTTAATTAAGTATGAAAATTCTGTGAAAACTGAATGCGAATCAAAACTGGTTGCAAGTTGGAATAAAGTGTAATTGTACTTAACATCTGAAGAGTAAGACTTTCACTGTTCAAACCCTCGAGTTGGACGGTCCGTATAGTAAGGGGACTAAAATCCGTAGACTCTTTTAGTAGCTACAATGCTATTACATCCCATGTTCCCAAACAATACAAAACCGATATAAATATACAATTGCTTATAAAACTTTGCTAAACATGATATGTTTCCCTAAAGTAAACATTTTGTTTGTAAATAACAATTAAGAAACATATTTTCATCCAGATAAAGCTTACATTGAGCATTAACGTTCGAAGAGTAGTAAGTCAGCGAAAAGTTCATGAAGGAAGTGGGATAAACACCTGTTTCAGTAACGATGATGTAAGAGATGTCATTGTGACATAGATGCCAAACAGAGGACGTAACAGGCTGGTACCTGAGTATCGCTTGAGAACCAATTAGAAAGACACGGGGTCTACCGCTGGGAATGTAAACGTGTTGCAATTGCAGGTCATGGAAGTTGACCGGTCAAGAACAACAGCTTTGATAGGAGCAGCGGAGCTTGCTCTAGGCCTAGCAAGCTATCTTGTGAAAAAGTGAGAGGTGGAATGTAATTTGAACTATGTCAAATGGGAAATCACGCCGACTATGGGCTACACGCAGTGGGCAACATGCTAGTGAGTAAATTTAGTCACTGCTCTGAAGAGGTCAAGTGTCAGTTGTTTCGTAGCTATTGTTACCGTATGTACTGTAACTCGCTTTGGTCGAACTTTAAGCAGAAGACCATTGGGCGCCTACGTGTGGCTTATAATGACATATTTCGCCGGCTTATGAATGTACCTAGCTCGCAAAGTGCTAGTGTGATATTTCCTCATAAGTAAACTGACTGTCAGAACTAGAAAATGTGCTTACAGTCTCCAAAACAGGATAGAAAAATCAGCTAATTCGCTGATAAACGTGGTCTGTGATGGCCCTTGCTACAGACTGTCAAATATGTATAGCCGATGGCAGTGCATACTCTTACCAAACAGAGGCCAAACAATTAGCCGGAATGCGGTGTAACGTGTACTAAGGCTGTCAAGCGCTCTCTGTAGGTAATTTAAGTCTAGCGATAAGCTATGTTTATTATAACTATTGAACCATCCCTGTGAGTACGTACCTTATAAAGTTGATTGATTAATTATGGGGCCTCCGGTGGGATGTATGGCGGTTAAGACATGTAGGACTGATTGGAGGTGCGTAATGGAAGGTTACCTAGGGAAAGACCATGGTGTTGAACGGGTTAGGCGAAGTTTCATTGCATGTAGCGGAACAGATTCATGTGATGAGATTCAGCTCATAAATAAAAGAGTGAAAAATCATATAAATACAAAAATGCTCTATTTTGAAATATATAAACATGATTAATTATAATTATCTGACACTGACATAAAATACTCTTAAAAGAAAAAATGCCAGAGATGAGATCCCTTTGGCAAAATTACAAAAAAAATAGATCCCATGAATCTTTTAGTAGTGGAATATATACAATTACATTTATCTAAGAATGACATGATATGCTGCTTACAGAAATTCCTGAGATAAGATAAAGTCAAAAGACACTGAAAAAATCTACAGAAATATAATATGTATATATATATATATGTACGACCATGAATCGTTGTCTAACAAATGAGAAGGAAATAAAAATACTTTTCTACACTCTTGGAGATTTCAAGATCGATGTTTCATCCAAAAAAGACTGACAAGATTCATAAATAACGTAGGCCTATCTCAGCTGGTACGCACTAAAACTAGGATCACACCGA
>LQNS02278074.1:1516674-1530778 GCA_001587735.2 Parhyale hawaiensis
AACAGGACCTGGGCCACCTTGAATGGCTCAATTTCCGCTATGAAGGAGAGGGCTTCATAGTCGTTGGAGGAGGGAAGTGTATACGGAAAGTCTGCTCCCTCTGCCCGGTTTCGGCACACACTGGCCCATGCCGGGGACCGAGGGACTTGTTCTAAGCGGGCTAAGTACTGATAGGTAAGTTGTGCCCTGCGCTGTTGCAGGCAGGGTTCGCCACTCTCGGCGAGGAGACTTGGTATGGGCGATGTACGGAAGGCTCCGGTGCATAGTCTTAGTGCTGCACTGTGCACAGCGTCCAGTCGTTTTAGGACTTTAGTCTTTGCGAACTGATATACGACACAGCCATAGTCTAGCTTAGAGCGTCACCGCACAATAGAAGGGATAACGGGAGGAATGGGACAGAAGAAGGGGAAAACAAGTAGGGAAAGGGTTGCCTAGAGAAAAGCAGGCAGGTCATCGGCAGAAAGGATCTATCCGAGAGGGGAAAAAACATGAGGCAGCGAGAAGGGTACAAGCGGGAGAGGAGAGTGAAAGAAAAGATGCGCCACAACGACCGCATAACCATTCTTCCCACGCGGAGTGCCTGCGATTGGTCCACAGCAGCCGTGCAGAGAGCTCCCGCAGAGTCCACCCACGGACAGACGCACAGGCATCGGGTGGAACCACAGGCTCGTGCTCCGCTAGGGCGCGGAAGATGTCTCATTTTATATTAAAAAGTAGTCGCAAGGAGGAAATTATCATTAATTTTACATGCTGCAAAAGTTTCCACCAGCCTCAACTGCAATTTTCTGTTGATAATTGATTATTGTGCAATAAGTATATGTTCTCTTCATTTATGTGCTTAGGAGATGAAATTTGCAACTGAAGACGAGTTTTCAAGCGAAATTAATTAAAATAATCATAGGTTGCTCAGCCGTAACGTTCGTCGAGGTTGAAGTCAATGATGAGGTTCAACGACGCGGGTCGTTGAAGTTTTCACTAAGACGTCCTAGTTCTTGGCAACCCGTGGTCGGCTGCAGCTGTACTAGCTCCTCTGGGGCCAGTTGGCCCATATCTTGCCCACGAGCCAGCGCGTGTGGGCTTGCCAATGGAGGACGCAGCAGAAGTGGACTCTACCTTTACAAAAAGTGGCCACAACCCGCCTCCTGCAGCAGCGTAGTGCAATGCAAAAGGAAACAATCTCCGCTCACCAGTTGTGAGGAAAAGTACAGATATATTTGCCATGCTGACAGTTCAACATATACAGCGCACAGGAAAATAGAGAAGTTCAGATAGGACCATTTGATAAACAAACGTAGTTACATATGGGTATGGACAGGGAACAAAAACGAATATACCGTTGACATTTTACAGAAGAGCGCACAGATGAAGTATTTAACATCTAATAGTTATGACCCTTAACTACTAAGAGATTAAATAGATCCATTAATATATCTTTTTTTCACATAGACAAACATGCAGTAGTTTCTACACCATGCATGGTAAAGCTAACGGTGTTGTGCACCTTAAATTGAAGTGCACATCGCTCTTACGACTAATGTTTTATTAGCAATACAATTGTTCCAAACTAACACGTCACTCAAAGCAAAAAGTAGATGGAGGGAGAACGGACTCGCATTACGTAAGGCAAATGTCGCGATGCTACGAGTGGAGAAATTATGGGGGAACGACCGCGGCGAGGAAGTGAGGGCAGTGTACGTGTGTGGCACAGCAGTCTGGAGCCATTGTGCAGCGAGTGAGCGCTCGGGCTTATGGTCGGACAGCGGCCAAGCTCGTCTGAAACTCCTCCTGCACCAGAGCGGCGCTGGAGGCGGCTGACGCTCTTACGTCTTCGACGCCTGATGTGCTGAGACAAAGGACGCTCTCGACTGTCCCAGTGAGGCGAGTTAGGCCTATCAACACTAGGCTGCACTACCTCGGCACGAAAACTTTTGTCTCGCAGGAGACAGAACCTCATCGCAGGATAACACAGCCTGGCGCGAATAGTGCTAAGCTAAGCGCTTTAGCTGCAGCTTGTCTGTAATTTCTTGATGGAGGTGCATAACGGCATCTTGAGTCGCGTTGCAGGTGTTGAACTCAAACTGATCAACTCTTGAGGCCATGACGGAAATCGCAAAGATGCTCGGCAAAACGAGAGTTTCCGGCCGTCTCACGCATAATCGGGTGGTAATCAACACCTGCAACATGATTCCAAGTCACAACGTTTAACTCCACCTCACCGACTCCATCTGTGACTCCCTCAGTTTACTGAGACCCCAAGTTTTTTATATAAAAAAGGCGATGACGGTCAGTGATCATTTAAAACGTTCGCACAAGATTTCTGCTACAATAGAGGGCACAAGAAGCAAGAGCAACGCCATCAAATCGAAATCAATTGTAAATCTAGGGTGCAGTTGTACTATAGCCTGGAAGATTTGTTCCCATCGAGGATTTGGTAAAATTAAGCACACTTGCCATACCACAGCCGTACATATGGAGGCAACGTGTAACCTCCGAGTTCTAATCAATCATAAGAGATACTTGCGTGAGTAACTTGAATGGTACGGTTACAGTGTCGAAGGTAAGTACCATACTCACTTTACATACTGCATGGCAACGAGAGTAAATATCTACCTTTAGGAAAGCAACGATCCATGTTACACCTACTAACCAAAGATCGCGGTCAGATGCAACAATCCTTGTGGTGAGTCACTCGAGTATCGTCCCCCTTGGTTGGCAGTGTAGATATCGAGCAAAATCTCCAAGGTGCACCTCTCTACATATCCTTTCAATGGCTTAGGTAGCATCAGGGTTGAGGCAAATTATAGTCTTAGCCTACACGTCCAGTGTAAGCCGTCTGTCAACTGCACCTTTTTGGTCAAATTGACCAGTATCAAAAGGGCAATAATGTCACACCTCCATAATGAACTGGGAAACAGCGAATATTGGAACAACTCATTCAAAAGGCTATGCATGAGCGATGCGATTTGTCCGTCTCGGACACATACACTTGAAGAAGTACACTTTTGCAAAATAAATTAACTGAAGCTTCAATGAGGAGCTGACCTGTCGTGGGCTAGTGTCTGGTAGACCAGGTGCCGGGAGACCTGAAACACTACTGGGCCACTTCATGGGGTCAAAATGGCACGCTAGACCACAAGCAACAACGTATAAGATCGAGGCACGTTTGTTTCAATGGAAATAAAGTAGCTATGATCAACAGAAATTAACATGCATATTGCAAGTTACTGGAGGCAAGAGCAAGGTGCGAGGTCCAGGTCTACCGACACATGATGTACACACGTGAAGAGAAAAGTGACTCAGGAGCGCTGAGCACAAAATAGACACGGCAAAAGTGACGCCAGTTCAATCGTGTAATAATTTCGGCGCAATGAGCACGATTAAACAAGGTGTTTGGCACAACGATGCAGTGGACTCAAGGTACCGTCCTGGGTGCAGCGGCTCCCATGGTGCGGCCACAGCCCAGTGACCACTTTATAACAACTTTTGGTGGCACTAGCAGCCTCAACAATTAAACTAAAAAAATCCGTTTATGCTGTCGCCGAACGGCTTCAACTCGCGCAGAACTTAACTGAGTAAAACATGATTGAAAAACTCAGCCGCTATTGCAATTTCTCCAACGTAGCAAGTCCCATTGGCGAACGTCAGTTGTTGCACATAATTATGGGATGTGTACAGGTGCAACGATCGACACTTAAGGAATTAGAGCACGACATACATACATTGACGTCATGTCGAGGTCAAGCCCACGACTAAGCCCTCCGATTAGTAGAGTTGGTTCTAGGCTGCTAGCGCCAACATAAGTCCGGTGCAGGCGCCGGGCTCAACAGATGCAGCGCGACCATGTCCGGCATAACCGAAATGGACTAAAACATACAAAACACATCACAGATTACGACAAAGAACATAGGGAGTAAGTAGGCGGTGTTGCTTCCTCCTGTTGCAACAAGACGGCAGCGCTGACAAAAGTAGAGCAACACCCACAAGCAAGTATCGCATCACCAACTAAATGATCAAATAAATAGCTGGCACGAAGTTACTGGTCATTGACAGCTTAATTGAACGATCCAACCTTTTCCTTCTGAAGGAAGTAGCCAGGTCACTTAACGACGAGATGTTAACTATATTCTATGTTATTTTAATTAATCATAGACACAAGGTATTTTACACGAGGAAACTAAAGTGGCACAGGAAAAATCCAAAGCCCATGTAGCTACAGAACACTGGTAAGAAATCCGTAACCATTGCCCACTGTATGAGATGCTGCAGCTGGCGGCTGAATACGAACCTCAGCTCAGTCAAGTTCCACTTAGTTAACCTGATTACAGCGTAGTTAACCTTATTACACAACATCGTTAACTTAAAGAGAGTTCGCAATAATGGACCGAGAAGATAAGTGATGACCAGCAGCAACTTACTAAAACAAGTAAGCAGTAAACAGAGTTACTAACGTAGAGCCCGTATGCCATATTACGCACTTCTACCTGAATGTTTAGAAATTACGACGAACTCATCGAATGAGCTGTTTTGTCTCAAGATTTGACCAGCGCTCTACGATTTTGAGAAAAACAAAATGCACAGCTGCTTGAAGAGACGAAAAAGGGAAAACAGAACAGTTTAAAAACATTCGTTTAATATTATTATTATATTGGTATTGTCCCGCTATTTCTGAAACTTAGACAATCAATAGCGATCTAAGCTTGATTTACTCGGCTTACAGCCCGAACCACAATGTTGTGCTCAGGTGGCAAGAGATGAAGGACGAAAATAGAAGAAGACAGAAGAAAGAAGCGCCCGTGCGGACGGTCCCTTCTGTGGCTCTACACACGGGCGAGGCAAGAGCCCCGTAGAAAAAGTCGGTCACCTCGATCGGCGACCCACGTCAAGGAACAGAAAGGAAATATAGAGGACCTACCTAACTCTACAAAACTAACCTTCTCAGCAGGAACAGAGGCCAGATGCTACATCCCCTGCGGAGAGGCACTCGGGGCCCTTGGGTGATAACATTCGTACAGGAGCCACCGATATTTTTGTAGAGATAGCGTCCATGAGAATATCCCCCAAGGAGGACTGAAACAAAGTATAGTAAGAGAAAGAAAACGGGATGGCGTGGCTAAGCTAAATAATGATTCCCCTCCATAATCTAGATCGGGACGCAGCGTGTCACCAGGGTAGGGTGCAGTTTAAAAAAAAAACGTGTGTTGATATCGTATTAAGGATGCTAAGACAATTGGATCAATGGGGCAGAGGCTCTGATCAGTTCAGCGTAACAGTCTTTGCTCTAACGTCCCAACAGAGTAAATTCAAAGCAACAAACACAGTCTGCCGTTAGCACGACTTGTTACGGGGAACAATCATTTTTTTTGCAAACATAATGACTTTGTAAGTAAATTGTTCAACTGACATAACAAAGCGAACAATTTAGTAAACACCATCAATAAATAGATAAAAATTCAATTATCGTCAAATATATTTGAAAGGCAATCAAACAAAAGAGCAATCATAGACTGGAATCAGACTCTTCAGTCAGCAATCAAGGCTTATACAATTCAGGTGAAATTCCTCCTCTATATCATCGCTAATGTATCAAATAACAAAGAAATTTAGATCAGCTTTGATAGCCAGTAGTCAGGCAACCAGAAAAACCTAATATGTTTCCGAGTTGGCCAATACGGAAAACGGCGGTTTAATTCTACTATTCATAATCATTATTGTGAATCATGTAAAATAAAGATAAATGAAGTTAAGATAATAGTATGTCTAAAAACAACGATACATCACTAGAAATTACATACAGCGTATTAAGTAGCTATAGAAAAATGCGAGGACTAAACAAGGTTTTACTGAATAAAAGCATCAAAATGAGAACATTTAAGTGGGTGTAGCATAAATGTTATATAGGTATATGATAGAAAATAAACTTTGGAACTCCATTATAACCACCAGAAATGACCTCGAGAGGTGTGGAAAAAGTGTAAATGAAAAGGAGCAGAGTGTTTTTAAACGTTGTCGTTCAAAATACTGAGTGATGTTTCCCATATGCATGTAAGAAAATAAGATACTGGTGCGGCAGAAGTACATAGAAACGAATTAAACGAAATGCAGAGCTCCGTTCACAATACTACTTCTTTACCCATGTATAGATTCATTCCAATAAACGAAGAATACAAAATTCGGAAGTAACGCCCCATCAACGAAGTGATATAGAATGACAAATTAAGGCCACACACAAAACACCCATCACATCCTAAATAAGATATTCGACATAATGCGACTGGAGGTCTCACAACACAGCGAAAATCAATAAGACGGTAGAAGAAACCTCACCATCTACTTCTCTAGAACACATTATAAATACTGCACTTACTGCACAACCTCCTCGCAGAGCCATTCACATCAGTTTATAAGTTATGTTCACCATGAGGACACCAGAGTAGCGAATTAGGAAAATGGTTCTGAAATTCTAGACTTAAAGTTTCTCACACCTAGCATCTTGAGACCCTCGCGCATTACTAATAAAATGGAAATAGACTTCCTCATGAGATTTGCACACCTCCACAATTGAGAGAAGTAGCAACTGCTCACTGATTCTATGACCAAAGTCCTGGCCAGGAAGTGAAGCACTCATCCAGACGGTCACACAATTCACCATTTCACAAGGCTCGTGCACGACAGTACAAACTGTAAGATATCCATGGAAACATTACTTTCGCAGCATGACGTTAAGGGTTCAAGTGTCAAGACGTAGGTAAGCAAGCTCAGCTATTGCCTCATATAAATAAGAAGGTTGCGTCAGTATAAACAAGTGTTAAGTTAAGGTAGGCTGCGGGGTTAAGTCAGAATCATGAGTACCTACTCGGAAACTACTCACTGGTTTCAAGTGTTGGAAGTTGGTACTGAATGGAAACTCCAACTCCTGATGTTTGGTAACAAAAAAATATTTTATCCTTTGATTCATTCTAAATTTTATATTGAAGTTATAAATGACAAAATTTAAACAATCTTGAAGCTAGGACCATACGTATGTTTTTAAGTAGGAAGTAGATGGCCAAAGTGAACAGCTTTGCCAAGTGCTAAATAGAGTTGGATTGGACAAAGAGTAGGTCCAAAAGACGACGTCGGACCTTAGATGTCTCCACTCCTCACGGGTAACAAGGCAACACTTAATCGAAATACACGTCAATAAATTTTAAGAAGCACGTATAATTTGATTCACACTCAGTTTGTGAAGTGATAAGAAAAATACCCATACGGCAGCAAACAGCGAGCACAAGGAGATTCATTTATGAACACACTAGAATACAGAAGACTTAGAGAATAAGGAAATTTGATCGGACTGTGACTGAGCAAACATACAAAAGTAGCCACGAACCAGCAACAGATACGGAAGTATGCCGTACGTCACTTTAAATAACACGCACCGAAGAGATTCAGTTAAGAACACATTAATTAGAACTTGGATACGACACAAACTCTCAGAAAAAGAAAGTTTCATCGTGTCATCAAATAGATCTGCTGCATTCCTTACGTGAAGCTTTCTAGGTTAATTTAAGGTGCGAATCTCCATGAGTAAACACTTCCAGTACTGCTTCTAATACGCCAGAACAATATATACACGTGTCTGTCTCACAAGATGACGAGGGCAACCCTGCATTAGTTTGCAGCTATTGAAGGTCACAATTCAGAGCATCACTGTAATGCTACTTACAGCTTTGCAATGCTGTGAAAATGAAAGATTGTTGTTGAAATTTCGCAGTCCTTTTAAACGAAACGCGTTCGCCCACACACGGCACCTGCAGCAACCTACGGACCTTTCGTCCCACTATATTCTTGTTGTTACTATAGTGAAGGATTTCCCGACGTTATTCTCGCCCGCCGTGTAGCGAGCGTCTCACAACAACTTTACGGTACAGTGTGCTTGTAATGGTTGATTAACTTTACTTACGTTCCACTGAAGAGCAAGCGACTAAGCATGTATTTTAATTAGCTGAACAACACGAACTCAACGTTTCAACTTGGAAAACTGCATGGAGAGCAAGCGCGCACACAAGAGACGGTCCTGCGATGCGCGCGATGGACGACAGGAACAAAGAAACGATCCGAAACATGCAAGAGGCAATGGAGTAGAGCGCGAGATGCACATCATCTGATCGGAAATATTGACGCCGTCTAGTGACTTGGTACCACACGTAGTACATGGCAGACAACATTTGGTACCACATGTGGTACATGGCAGACAACATTTGGTACCACATGTGGTACATGACAGACAACATTTGGTACCACATGTGGTACATGACAGACAACGTTGCAACTGCCTCCATACATGGCAAATGCGTATTGCGCCGATAGAGGAACAAACCGGTACATACAACCTTATGCGGCCAGTCCCGGATATACGAATCCAATATAGTGTGACTTTACACAGCACTTCTATTATAGATAAAATAGGTACCAACTTACCGCTGATGAACTTGCAGAGATACACTGTATAAAGACTTGGGAGGAGAAACAAGACAGAAAAAACTTAGGAAGTTTGTTGCACAGTATCGTTGTTTCAAGAATGACATCGAGTAAAGATGTAACATGTGACTTTTTTGTCCCATTACAAGACGTTCAGTTATTGTTCTTGCCAGCAAGAGACAGAAGAGCCATGAAGATGTTGATGATGTCCATGTAGAGGACAATAGCGCCGTAGATGTGCTCCTCAGGGGACAGCTCGTGCTTGCGACCGCCCAGCAGCATCTGCGTGTCGAACACCAGGTACTGCACACGAATGCTCTCGTTACATTTGAGCCACTGTTACACAACGATTTTAGTGATTCACATCCCCATCTCTTCACTATCTCTCATATTTTTTTTTAAAGTAGGTAGTAATTTACAAATCAAATAAATCATGAGTTAATACTGAGATTTAATAGCACTAAATCCAAGAAAAAGTTTGTTTCGCATCCCAATGTGTGAAGCCTTTTTAAATGGCTACCCGGATGAGAGACCCTAATACCATGTACCAATATAGGTAGTCTGTTGTGGCATGCGGCATGTCCCTAACTTACTATGGGCGCAACTAAAAGGGAATTTGTGTTGTGTACAAAGATCCCAGGATACATCCACTGACGTGGTTGAATGTTTGATTGAAACAATCTATTTCAACACATTGGCTACCAGCCACTCAGGATCAGTACAGTGTTGACATTCGACCTGTACTTTCAGTATGCAATTGTGTCACAGTATTTTCTATCCCTGGAACCAACAGGGCTGTGCTTAACGCCCGCTACGAGCATGGCCGTCTGACATGTGGTGGTCGGGGAAGCTCAGAATGCCCAGGCTACAGACTTGCTCAATTCCTGGGTGCCATATATGCACAGTAGGTGACTCGCTCTCCCAACACCGCCACTGCCTGTAGTACCTACCGGCCATTCAGGGCTGCGAGCAACGCGATGAAGGACAATATCCAGGCCTATTACGAACGTACTAGAGAACAATACAGATGTACTGGCAATATCTGATGATCACTGCATAATGTTGAGGGTAAACATAGTAATTACTGTACCACACTCGGGTGACAGAAGTTGTGGGTGTCGTCAAGAGAGACTTCTGAGCTGCAGCATCCCGTAGCTGCAGTCAATATTGACGGCTGTTATTAGAACGTAACTTTTCTTCGCGTTTCTATAACCTTGCACGATATATAATCAATACGCTTATTGTATTGTAAAGCCAAGAGATGCTCCAGACTAGAAGGAACTCGTCAGAGCAAGAGCCTGTCTTAAGACAAAGGGGATAAGCTGGGAAGAACCTGCTACCACTCAACAGCAACTTCAACGCACAACAACAAAGAAATACAAAGATCCATAGGTTTGAAAACACTCTTCACGACAGCAGTCAGCACTCAAATAAATACAACGCATCGCAACTAGAAAATAGTAACTAACACCACGGCCAACAACTGCAAGATTCAATTCCTATATAACTTCCATAAGTTAGCAAAGCAGCAGATGGAGGAGCGTGGTCTACAAACGTGGTAGGGAATGCAGCAGTACAAAATTAAATAAAGCAAACCTAGTAAATTAATTGTACAGCCTAAAATCGCTTATTATACGAACTAAAAGCACTTATGGCGAGTAGCACTATGAGCAGTAGTATGACAGAAGGGCTTTACTTGCGCCGCAAGCAACACACGCGCCTCATGCCGGACTGACGAAACAGCTCTACGACCCTGGAAGTCAGACAACACAGTTTAGAACTTTCGATCCAAATAAATTTGCATTGCCGGGGATATAGCTAGGAAGTTCAAGCCTCCGTTTCCGAGCAGAACGATATCACAGAGGAAAAAGCAAGGGACATACAGTATGCCAAGAGAAACGGGGAACCCATGAACGAAGGCGTTCCCACACAGGAGCAACGCGCATGGGAAAAGGAAGCCGGGACCGAAGAGGAAGAACAGAATAAAGCATGAGCAAGTAGGAGTATGAAATCGGAAACGAAGCAAAGTGGGCACGAAAAAGAGACGTCCCGAAGGCCTAGCTAATGGCTGAGGTAACCTACACGGCCCCCCTGGGGTTGTCTGGCCCCATAGCTTAGGATGTGTTAACCAATCTAACCTAACTCAATGATCCATGGTCCATCCTATGCCCCCTGAGGGGTAGAATATCCCTATGGACCACATAGTAAGACGCTTCAAAATGCAGGTAATTCACACGTGACTAATAAACGCACAGTATGACGCTTTGTTTGAAGGACAGGAAGGGGGTGGGACTGATGTCGTCAGGGCTACATGTGCTCAAATCTAGCTTGTGCACAGAAGTGTGTGTGGTCATTGCGTTGTTTCGAAACCACACGCCGGTATGCAGCAGGAGCAGATCCACAGTGCGCTTATGGTGGTCATTACTAGTATGAATGGCATTTCCCCACGCCGAGTTCTTTGCCCTGAAGTCTCCCACCAGCACGGCGGCGGGCAGAGGTAATTAATTGGTCATATTATGAAGGTCTGCTTTAGTAAGGAGCTCCGCAGGGATTAAATACTGTAAACGGTGACTGATGTTCGGCTAGCCTACTTCCCCCCCCCCCCCCATAATACAGTACCTTCCAAAACTAAGGGGCAAATTTTCAAAACGGCATAACTTTTTAATAACTATGCAAGGTACTTCTTCTTCTGTACACTATTAGCCAGTAAGATGTAGATTATTGTGTTAAAATTTGAGACGTGCCTGAAGGATAATAAAAAAGTTATGAACGAAAAGCTTTTCTTTTGAAATTTATAACGTCCAAAACTAAGGTACAAACAAGAAAAATGCATTTAACTCAATATTCTGCTAGAAATATTTAGCAAAATGGTGGAAAACAATCACTATTTGGTATATAGCCCCTTGCTTTCGATTACAGCTGCACATCGTCGACTACATGACCGAATGAGACTGACAATCTTCAACAGTAATTTTCGCCCATTCCTCTTGAAGTTTTATCTAAAGATATTATTGATAGGGTTTCTTGCCATAACTTTCACCCCTAGAGTTTTCCAAAGATGGATTTGAATTTAAGTCCGGACTTTGTGGTGGCCAATCCATCCATAACTTCGAGATCTCGCTGTTCAAGGTAACTCATGACTGTCTTTGCCTTGTGGCAGGGGGCATTGTCTCTCTTGCATGAAGATAGGACCGGGGACACCTGAGTTGACAATATTAGGCACGACAATACCTTTCAACAGATTTTTATACACCTGAACATTCACACGGGTTTGAAAACGAACGAGAGGCGATGTCTCTTGACAAGAGAAGACAACATACCGAAAACCATCCCGCTCCCGCCGCCAAACTTCACAGTCTTCTTAGTACACTTTACACTTAATTTATCACCTTCACGTTTTCTAACAAAGTTGTTACCGTTACTACCAAACAAAATGAACTTGCTTTCATCACTGAAAAACACTCTGGCCCAATTTTCATGGGACCAGTTAACATGCTTGTATGCAAACTCTTATCTCTTTTTCTTGTTCTTGGCACTCACAAGCGGTTTTTTCTATTGGCGTCTTGCAAACATCCCTATATCTTGAACGCGCCGAACAACGGTCTGACGTGAGACGTCCATACATGTTGTGTCATTCATTTCCCTACTTATCGCAGCTGAGGACTTAAGACGATCCTTGAATGAAGTACGCTAGATGACTCTGTCCTCTCTAACCGACGTTTTACGGGGCCTGCCGGCTTTTTTAGGGACATCAGTGCAGCCAGTTTCATCGTAAGACTTCACTATTCTGCCCACAACACTTTTCGAATGGTTTACCTTCTCAGAAATTTCTCTAATGGTGAAATTATTCTTGTGCAACTTGATATCTTGTCGCAGGATATAATCAACTTTCTGACGTGGTGCCATCATGCAACGAACAGCAATGTTTACACATGGCAGTGTCAAACTTTGTCTTCGATGTAAATAAAGAAATTCGGACTGAATAAGAAATTAACTAAACTTTTTTTTGTCCCTTAGTTTTGGACGCAATAAATTTCAAGAGAAGAGCTTTTCGTTCATAACTTTTTTATTGTCCTTCATATATGTCAACTCGTTCAAAAATCGTCTTCACATACATTGGGAGAAACATCCTCCATAGCTAAGAACTCCTTCTCCACGAGTCGCAAGCACTTACCGGCCAAAGCTTCCCAGGCCATTTTAAGCTGACTTCTTCTCACTTCCGCCCCATCTATATATTTAAGCTCCGCATATCAGCGGCTATCGATCATGCTTGCGGGCATTCATGACCATCTCTTTGGCGTAAATTCTTCTCCCCCTTCATTTTTATTTTTCCCTTCTTTTTTCTCTTTCGTCTTCCATTTTTTCTTCTCTCGTTTCTCCATTCCTCTACATCCTACTAAAATAATGGCAATAGCTCATAGAAGGCCGGGATGTAAGTCCCGGTGTCTCTTTGGGAATGGGCCTTTTGGTTCGTCTACTGCCGCCTATCTAATCTAATGTCTCAAATTTTAACTCAATAAACACAATAATCTATACTATAATAAGAGAGCTGTCTGTCAGTCCGTCCGTCCGTCTGTCCGAAGCCTTAATTTCCCCTATCTAATACTGAAGAAAAAAATTCCGAGGTACCCAACTTTTTTGTTGCGGAGAGGGTATCTTGGATACGGGGAGGCACTTGGGCGCTTGCCTGCATGNTGCCTGCATGCCCGTGTTTGGACATGTTCATTTTCAACGGTGCTACGGGTGATGTCACTTAATTACGTCTCATCTATATAGACTATCAACCCTTTTGTTAAGCTGAGATGTTTTCAAATACGTATATATTTTTATGACTTATTCAACAAAAGGCTTGCGCTTTTTGGTGCATATCAAACCTTTTGTTGAGCCGAGATGTTTTCAAATATATATTTCGATGACTTATTCATCAAAAGGGTTGCGTTTGGTGCACTAGTAATAATAATAGCACAATACAGGCTAATGGTGTGCAGAAGAAGAAGTACCTAGCATGATTAGAAAAAAGTTATGCCGTTTTGAAAATATGTCCCTTAGTTTTAGTAAACTTTTAGACGGTACTGTATAAGGCGGGCGAATGGTAAGATAAATTTTAATGCTCTCCCAAGTAAGTTTTCTATGAGAGAATGCACGAAGAATCTCCACCATTACCGAGTGGACACTCCACAGTCAAGGAAACGCACAGGGTGAGGTTGTATGTCTCAGCAGGATAACTTCAAAAATTAAGGGTACTCACACCACCAAAACGAACACTCCCAATAGTAAGAGCAAACAAACTTGTAATTAACTATGCGAAGAGTACACTGAGAATCCAAATTTCCACGTCAAGGCATAACTGACATCGCTCAAGAAGTAAAGAAACAAAGAATGGCTGGTTAAGTAGCTGGATACCGCTCACAACTGGCACCTTAGGGTCCCACTTAGGTATTAACATTAGAAGGGACACACACACAGAGCACGACAATACCTGAAGGCAATGAGGAGCAGCGGCCAACACTCTCAGTTCCTAGAAAGACTGAGGAGTGCAAGGAATATCTGCACCACATCGATGTAGAGAGTGAGGGCCCCGAAGACGTGTTCTTCAGGGGAGAGTTCATACTTACGACCTCCCATGAGCATTTGCGTGTCATAG
>LQNS02278074.1:1601271-1632366 GCA_001587735.2 Parhyale hawaiensis
TACCTTGAGTTACCTTGAGAGTCTTCGGAAGAAGTCCAGGTGACGTTGCTCACATCACCTCACGTGTGTGGAGTCACTCTGCTGGGTGTCTTCTGTAGTGCCGCAGTTTGCAACCAAAGAGAGAGCAAGCAGCGAATTATCTCCACAGTTCACGTAACCGCTGACCGCTGGTCTATCTGGTATTCTTCTTAAATGTGAATCCAGCAAATTTTTTAACTCGACAGTTTTGATATCAGTGGCGTTTCGAACTTGCCGAGGCATTTTGTTAAACAATCTTGCTCCTCGTACAGCAAAGCTATAAGAATATTATGTGGCCACAGCTTTTCCACCATCTCTGCTTGGGATATAGCATCCATGGCTAGTGGCGAGGGAGTATCTGCTGGCGTAAGGGAAGCTCCCCTCATCTTGGGACCAATTTTCCCTCACTAGGCTACTCTCCCCTCGCTACATTTAGAGCTGCCAGCAGAAGGAAGTTTTCATTAGACTCTCGGCGTGAACCTAACTGCGCCAAACTGCTTTTTGATTATGCTTTATTGACTGCACCGCCGAGCCTCTATAGATATTGGACCGCTGCCAGCGTCCTGGAAGCTTCAGTTCGGCTATAGACACGTGTGTATATTTGCTACTCAAATTCTGTTAGACCAACAGATGTCGGCACTACTGCTGCAGTGGGAAGTTCGGTTCCCGTCAAAGTGCTTTGTTCCCCGTACATATAGCACAAAATTTCCCAGTGTTTTGTTGCTTCCTTAAAGCACTGCTATACGTCGCAAATGTTAGCCGTTGTCAGCTGGTTTCTGGCAAAGGCCGCGAGTAAAGTTTTGATATCTCGTTAATTTAGACGCAAATTAGAAGTGAAAAGCTAGGTATTCGGTAATTGAGACATTACCCTACATCTACTGTTTGCTTTTGTCTACGAGGAAACAGCAAGACCATTGAACGCTTGATGGGCTGTGACAAGGCCTCCTAAGGTACAGGCCTGGGTCTGGGCCTCGACAATGATCCGATTACGTACAGCCCCTATAAAAATCATTAGACGCAGCATGATATTTTTGGTACCTTTCTCTACATATTTTAGACGTATCTGGGTAGAAACTTTGATTTAAACTACTTACAAGTTACAAAATTACGATAGTTTGGGTTTTCTATCCAGATACCGGTAAGTCCGAAATATGCTAAGTATACAACACAAATATCAGGCAGTTTCCAATCGGCCGGACCATCTTCGTGACGTAGAGACCCAGGCCGTAGTCTAGGAGGCCTAGGCTGTGAGTCTGTGACTGCGTCAAAAGAGTATCGAGTTGTTCTGCTTCCAGCTTCCAACGCCGTGCTGATACAGCCATGATAGTAAAGATCGTAGAGCAGATACCTACAGAACAATTTGTTGTCCTACGCTTACTGTATAAACTAGTAGCTTGGTAACACCATGGTTGAGTGACCTTCAGCTGTACATTAGCGCCAGTGAGCTGAACGATGGTTGACTAGGTGTTTCAAGAGTCTCAGAGTGCTGTGTTTTTGCAGCAACGTGCTAGCGAAACTGTTGCCTGTCGTTCGCTGGCCATGAATATCTACAGAATTCCTCATACAGTAGTAGGATGAGTCACAAGTGCCCAAGAGCTGCGCTGTTAACCCTATGAATTTCTCAGGTGTAACATCCGTATGAGGCGGAGCGCCTCAGTAACGCTCTCCGTAGAATTTGCTATCTATAGATGCAAGAGAAAGAGGTCCGGATTATCTTGGCAGGACAGAGCAGGATACGTCTATTAGGTCTATGTCACGGCTGCACCAGGCGTCATTTCCAAGTGTTTACTTATTTTCTTTATATTTTTAATGACAAAAGCGCTGGCACTTTCTTCCAGCTGCCCTGCAACATCCATACACTACGTACTGTGTAGACCAGAATACCCCCCTGATCAGTTGTTCATGGTTTCTCACGGGGATACTTTACACTTCTGCACTTTAGCCTGTTTTGGTCTGGTGTCTTCCACGAGATTGTCGCCGCAGCCCTTTCGCTTTATGTATCCTTGAAACCTATGGGCCATAGAATTAGGCAGCTCTGCCCTTTTCTGCTACGGGGAGTCTCGCGCTCTTAAAGAAATTTCGTAGCTTACTATAGCATTCCAGTACTTTTATTCCTGCCTTCGCTCTACTTTCTGTACTTTGTTAGTACTACAGTAATTACTCCTACATATATATGTTCTGATTCTTCCTGACTGTCTGACAGGGTTGCGACGTTTGAATGGGAAGAAGTCGGACAGTTAGGGTGCCAGGAGTCTAAGTCGAACACTTACTTGTTCAAATCATCAAAATTCAACGAATAAGGCCAAAGAAACAACTCATTAGGTGTGTCCACTATCCACTGTATACAAAATAATAGTTGTAGATTGTTATTACATATTACGCTAGACAATTGACAAGTGCAGATTTTTGAGTTCTGCATTTATTCATTGTAAATTCGACGCGACATCCAAAACCTCACTCTAGTGCCACTTACTAATCTGGAGCCAGCTGCTTTAACGGGTAACATTTTAACAAATGCTCCGGTACATTCAGTTGTATTTACAGAGCCACCACGTACAGAATGTTCGAGCACATTGGTAGGCACTACTATGTACTTATGGGAAGAGAAGACCGTAGTGTGGACTCTGCTCTAGATTACCTTCCTAGGGGTAGAATGTCTTGTTCTATATCCAAGAACCCTTTCTTCATTTAATTAGAATTCTTTTCTTTTTTTTTTGTCCAATTTGCCGTGTCTGTTTTTCTATGGCCCGATGGGGCAGTACCATGGTGTTGACGTGCAGGTTCCTCCTTTTTCTAGACTCCTCCATGACTTATTTTTCCATCACTTCAACTCTGTCTCACTCATGCTGTTCTATTTCGCTACAAGAATTCCTTCTATAAATAACAATACTGTAGGAAAAAGAAACCCTCACAGTGAAATTGCACCGTTCTACGAAGATAATTGAAACCCCGCTGTCGCCCTTGGTATTACTGTACCTCCGAAACTCTAACGAATGCTGTCTTGTTGCCAGTCTTGTGGACCCTACCCCTGCAGTGCCTTCAGTAAAAGTATAAATCCAGTCGCTCTCCCCACGGTACAAGTTACTCCTCATTACGGAGACTTGCACACAGACGCTGGCTGTCGGTTTGGCTTGTGCTCGAGTAAATGAATTACACTGATTTTGGTGGCCTTAAAAAAAAGTGGTGCCTTTTTTTATTCATTTTGTATGTGGCAAAAATTGCTGTATGCTATTATTGTAGATGTACGCTGAATGTGCCGCGATATTTTTTATGTTTTTATCAGAACTTGACTGCGTGGAGTGCTGCGTCTCATTATTGCTTTCTTATGGTAGCCAACACAAAATTGTTCTTACTGGTGCATCAGGTTGGTGAGTGGAGTGAAGAAGAAAATGATAGACGATAGTCTAAATGGAAGAAAGATAAAACAGATAATTATAGGAGGAGGTAGAATGACCGGGCAGTACCGGTTTGATTAGAGTACCTAGGTTAAGCTATGTTAGTATTTATATTTCTGTGTGGTTTGCAGTGAGGAGAAGATGGGGTAGGGCGTCAGCCCGTCGTGATTTAGATTAATAAATTTTGTTATTACTGGTTGTGTTGTGGTTTATCGGTAGAGTGGTTTATTGTAAGGCATGTGCTGATGGTCTACTGGATGGCCAATCCGCTGGTGCATCAGACTGTAATGTTTATTTACAACCATAGCAGTCTTGGAACTTTTCAAGCCATGTTATATGAAGCCAGCATCCTATTTATAATTTGGGAGCAGGAGGTTTTGGTATTTTATCCATACCGCACCAAATATTTCATCTGCTTGAATTTGTTGCCTATTCTGAATCATGATGAGTTTCCACTTTGCCATATGCTTGTGGTTGAAGGCGTTTCGAAAAGCGCGTTTGATACTAACCTATATTCAGTCATTTTAACTCAAGGCCGCTAAATCGTGACTATAGAACGCTAATTTTTGTGCTGGATGCATCCGTGGAAATTTACCTACTGGGCGGCCGATAATTTCCCCGGAGGGAAAGGAGAACAAGGGTCCGTATGGGTCAGGTCTGCCCGCCCTCTTGTGCCAACAAATGCGCGCAGTGAAGCGAAACGCGCCGGCATCTTGGTTTTTAAATACAAGCAAATACAAGATTGGTTGTATGATTGGGGCGTAGTAGAACTGTGGTAGAAGAACGGCTCTCATGATGTTTTTTTTTGCCGTAATTTCGTAAATCGTGAATCCGTTATGGAGGAGGGCGGATGATCCTGCATCCCTGCAAGCTCCGTCATTGAGGTGAAATCGCGCACGCAACCCTAATAGAGACCTGGAGCGCCGCCCCACTGTGCTGCGCCTCCTCATTATGCTGCTAATGCTGTTGTACTTTGTGTTACTTATTGTCGGCTGTTATATATGCTGACTTGTGTGCTGGCAGTGTGCAAAGTGAAGGTTTGTATGAGTTAGTCCTCTCCGTAGGGCTAAAGTCTTTCGTTAGTTCTCGTCAGCTGTAATACCTGCATTGCTGGTATGTACCGTGCAGCCGTACAATTTTATTAGGATTCTTCTGCGCAGAGCTGTGAGAAACATTTAGCGAATGCGCTGTGGGCCGTAGCGTTTCCAAGGTAGGCCTAAAGCTTACTGTCATATGAGACTAGCCTTCGGGACGTCTCTCTTTCGTGCCCACTTTGTTTCCTTCTCGATTTGGTACTCCTACTTGCTCATGCTTTGTTTTGTTCTTTCTCTTCTTTCCCTACTTGCTGTTCCCATGCGCGTTGATCCTGTGTTTGAATACCTATCTTCGTGCATGGGTTACCAGTTTTTCTATCGACATACTAAATGTCCCTTCCTTTTCCTCTCTCAGAAAAGCTTAGTACTTATTTAGGGAGGCTTAATATATTCGTAAAATACCTAATACCGAATCTAAAGTTGCTAAACTTGCTGTGAACATTCTTTCATTACCTTGCTAGGTAAGGTAGTTATTGGATCATAATGATGTATACAAACAAGTATATTCTAGCCATAATTACCTCTCTCGGCACCTACGGTGGACGGTCCCCTCCGAGCCGGGATCCTCACTATACGGGCCTCTGTTTACGTGCCCCTCATCTGCTTGTGCTAATATTTGTGTCTCTCTGATTAGTCAGATATTCCGTGAAAGCTGCAGAGTTTCCGGGAAGCTGCGCCCGAGTCGGCGACCTGCGAAATTGTTATCGCGTGCAGGCGTCGCTGAGCTCATCCTCTGATCTGAAGCTTTTGAGTTCATCTCCACCGCCATAATCTCTTGAGCTGCGCTCAGTCAATGGCGCGGCTTAACATTAGCTCAACAATCAGGGCAGTATATATTTGGGCAGCCGCTGCCGCATTTTTTCATTTAATAGCTTTTGTAACCGAATAATTGTAGCCATCCATTATGCCAGGAATTCAAGTGGGAGTCCCTATATTGCCTGGGCCTGGCCAATGGGGCTCTTTCTGTCCGTGCTCACCGTCGTCCGTCCTTTTCCCTCTCCGCTGATGGTCTCATTTCTGGGTTTTCTTTGCGATTTGATTTGTTGTTCCCATGCGTAATATTCCTTCTTGCTCGTATCGCTCGTTTGTCTCGACATAGTGCATGTCCTCTCCTTTGCCTCTTTTGTAACATCGTTGCGTTAGTTAGGAGGCTTACTACTTTGGTGATGATAATTTTGATGCAGAATGATTGGTAGTTTCTGAGCGGTTAGGGATGGGTTAATTATTTTTCGTTAATTTTATGTAGAAAACATCGCTCCGGCACACGAGCAGTTACACGTATGAGCTCGGTCACAGAATGATTTATGCTCGTATGTCAAGCTACCATTGCATCAGATCGCTCAGCGGCTGTGTAGGCGTGGCCGTCGATCGTGGTCGCGAGCCTACAATAGCTTTTGGAATGCGTCCAAAGCGTAGAAATCCTGGGCATTTACTACTGCCTCAAAGCTGGAAAATCTCTGTCAGTTGGAGCGAGCCACGGAGAAATACCTTGTGATAACTGTTCACTATACACAATAGAACTGCTACCTTGTGTAAAGATTCCATATGTAAACCTTTACCTGGCCAGTGACCAGAGGTTGCTACTTTCATAGTGCTAGTGTTACGGAAGCAGTTCTCAGTTGAAGGTTAACTTATAACTCCGTGACTTGTATCGTTATCGTATTATGAGTATCGTGTACTAACTACACACGAGAGACCTGCAAAGAGAAGATATGCGGCCCGTTGCCAAGGATTTAGAGCCCAGATCCGATGAGGAGCGTTCTTAGGCTAGGTACCTACTCCATTTGTGAGGTGATTTCAGTAGTCATTTTCAGAAGAGCATAATAACAGGTGAACTACGTGAAATCATAGCTTTGTTTAATTTACAGTGCGTCGTGACATGTCTAAAAATGGCTGAAAACGGCATCGAAGCCCAAGCACGGCTAGAGAAATCTCCTTTATACATCTTGCCATACATATGCCTCAGCCTGTTGAGGCTATAGCTCTCCCCCCCCTAGGGGCGTCCCTGATGATAAATCATGGGGGTTAGGTTAGTTAAGTTCGTCTATTTTGTGTTATGGGGAGCAACGCCCTCCTGGGGCCCCAGAGGTTATCATAGGTTTAGCTAGGCCTTCGACACAAGTTTGGTCCGTGTCCAGCTATCTTCCTCCTTGTTCATATTTCTACTGGCTACTACGATTAAAATACGCGAGATTGGCAATGTAAGAACGGAGGATACTCTAGAAGGTTGTCAACCCCTACGCAACCAGCCCAGCAAGAGATGAAAGAGAGAATTAAAGATCACAGAATCACCCTGTTTAACAGTTGCTTATAGCTGCCAATGCCCGCACCAACAAAGGGAGAGCCATCAAGATTCTTCCAAACATCTACGCATGATGGTACAAACGAACGAGAACACTGGCTGCGATACATTTCTCTGTTCTGCCTCTTTTTTCCCGACTTGCTGTTCCCATTCGCATTGATCATGTGTGGGAAGGCAGTTTAGCATGGGCTTCACGATTCTCTCTGCTGACTTTGTGTCTCTTCCTTCTTTTCTCCTAACCAATAAATTTATGCTGGATTAGGAAGGCTTCCACTAACCTTATATGATAGTAATAATAAGACTAGAGCACTCTGAGAGCGCATACCTCCGCCAAGTGAGCCAACGATAGCAAAAATTCAAATTGGCTCTGAAACCATAATTTTATTTGCATAAAATCCAAAATCTAATCATTTGTGCCTTTTTATATTAATAACAGCTTGTTCAATTTTTTTGAAGATCCGTTCATAACTTTTTGAGTTATACTGTTAACAAACGTTATGACAAATGAGTCAAACATACAAACGAACCAACCGTTCTGCACCACAATTTGATCATTTATGTCTTTTACCATTACTAACAACTCCTATTAATTTCATAAAGATCCATTCTTTATTTTTTGAGTTATTGTGCTAACAAACCTAAAATTAAAAACAGTGACAAACGAACGAACAAACGGACCATTACCAAAATTTGGTAATCTACTCTTTGATATATACCTAACAACTCCTGTTAATTTCATCAAAATCCATTCATAACTTTTTGAGTTATGGCATCGAGAAAAATGACGCAGANCAGACAAACAAACAAACGGATGGACAAATCTTCACCAAAAGTTAATCATCTGTTCCTCCTAACATACCTAACAATCCCTGTAAATTTCATCTAAATCGGTTCATAACTTTTTGAGTTATCCTGGAGACAGACAGACAAACAAACAAACAGACAGACAAACACGACGAAAACATAACCTCCTGGGCGGAGGTAAAGAGGCTTATTCTTATCCATATACCTAGGTAATTCCGACACTGCTAGGCATTCCCGCAAAGAGACTCCGGAGCTCATGCTCCGGCCCTCTATGAGCTAATGCCATTATGTTAGTAGGATACAAAGGACTGAGAAAAAAAGGGGGGGAGAATATCAGTCAAAGAGACGATCATGCAAGCACACACAGAGCATAGTTGAAGCGCAGACATTAGTTACAGCACCAACAGCGCAACTCCAATGCCTCTACAATCGATGCACGCAGTTCCAATACTTGTCAAACCGATAGACGCAGTGCCAATACCTACCTGTTCAGTCGATAGCTACAACACCGCTACCTGCACAGCCGATAGGCACAGCTCCAATCCTGTACAGTCGATGGGCAAAGTTAGTTCGGTCGATGTACGGCCCCGTCGCCAGCCGGTGTGCAGTCAACTTACGTACGCGTGGGAGCGGTTGTCAAGGCAACGCAATGGAAATATCTCCAGCATCTCTGGCAGAAAATCCATACTGACTGCATGCAAATGCACTCAGCTGATGGCTAAAAACCTAAAAACCACTCGATGATACCTAGTAGTAGGCTGGAGCTTCCATACTTTTAGACTGTACTGATTGATTCTAGAGACACTAGTACGAATATTCCTTACATTTCGTTATTTGTGCAGCAACATCTATGAGCATCAGTACCACCGCGTGCTTAGGCGAGTACGCCTCGCAGTGTAGTCCGTTATAAAATACAATATGTATTATTTACTGTGGAGCAGACACGATTCCATGTTGTACAATCTGCTTGAGGTAGCAAGTGACTGATCCAAGTCATGTTCGATCGGTTGCATTTCGGGTCCCTCGTTTGTACTATCAACTCGATTATTTCACTTTCTTTTTACGTTACCCTCCCATGTAAAATTTTAGTTGTACTTCCTTGGTTCACGCCCTCACTTCCGTAATCTGTCTTCTTTACTTCAATCGCATAGCTGTTCGCATCACAGGATCTGTGCAATATAGCTACGGTTTTCTGACGTAGTGACGCGTCACCGAGCGGCATGATGGAAGATGCTGCATTGTCCAGCACCGATGACACGCTTGTATTTGTCAAGTTACCAGTCCTCGCAGCGTATCACCGATTCCGTACACAATGGAAGGATTTCTGTTGAGCCGGATAGATATCGTAGGGTAGAGACGCACCCATTGTCTTAGCGCAGCTCTACCACGTAGGCAGTTTGATGTTAACCATTCATCCCTCAAATGAAAATAAGCTTTGCATTAATAACCTCATTTTTAGCGTCCTCACTGTAGCACAGCAGGCCTTAAAAAAATTTGCCGCTATTTACAGTTTCTGCTCTATGTATAAGCGTTGCACGGCAGCTTGGCGTTATTATGCGTGAGGCTCAAGAGGTTTTTTCACAGGACTCGCTTGTCTCGGCAGTAGGCATTCTTCCCACGTGAAGTCCAACCTAACTTTGCCCAAGCGACATGCGCGCCATCGCGCTGCAACGGCCACATTTTCCATAACAAATTGTATTGTCATCGTTAGCTGGTGTCGCCCGTGATGTTGATTTCCTGGTTACGGGCACATGTAGGCCAGTTTTTTGACTGGTCATCACTGACCTCGCTGACCGCCACTGGTTTTATGGCCCTCATCTTTTGGGAGGAGCAGGATATTAGGCCGGGGATTAATTTTCTCAGCGGAAGCACCCGAGGAGATTTTTGCAGCACTTCATTTGGCACTGGCGCCAGGGGGTGATTTGCTAATTAAATAACCAATGCATGAAATGGTACTCGGTAATTTACTTTTTGCTAGAGCGGTGTGTTTCCTCTGGATCGGGTGCGGCGCCATGGCAGATTGCTTTTGTTATGAGCTATGACGTTATTGACGTACGGTATTCATCTCCTGTGCTGTTAGTTGGGGAGTTTTACATTGTGTGTTGCATATTTGGTGGATGGTTGATTAGCTATCTTCGTAGAAATTTTGTGTTTTTTCTTATTTTTGACATGGGAATGTGGGGAAGAGTAGGTCCATATAGGAACTTAGGGTTTCTACATTAATTCCGGTGGGTCTGCCTGGATAGTTCCATGAGTTTGTTTAATTTACTGTTGATGTCATATAATTAAATTTAGTGGTTTTAACAGTCTTCTTCCACCGTCATGCATAAACGTCGTTGATCCGTCAAATGGCAGTATATATAATTTCACAGTGAACTGCTGCTAAATTATTGTTGCAATTGATAAGCAACTTTTATCGAGATTGACCTGCTTGGCTCCTGGGGCCCAGTATAGCCACTGGCCAGCAATATATAGTGTTACATTAAATCTTGGAGCTTAGCCTTTCTGCTCCGCAGCCGCCCAACTTCTCTGTTATTGGCTGGAGGTGATGGACGTCTCTTAGCGCTCTCGCCAGGGCTTTCTCTGGCATTGTCGGTTGGCGGAATGCAAGAGTTTGGGCGGTTCGCTGTGAAATTAGCGTGTTTGCGGATGACGTAAGCTGCCAAATGACTCACAGTTGGAACTTGTTTACAGAGGGCGGATGTGCCCGACTGCTACGGGACGGAACCTGCCTGCAGATCTACGGCATGCATGAGGTTGTGCTCGTCCTGGGCCACAGGGTTAGGTTAGTTATGTTCGTCCATCCTCTGTTGTTCATCCTGAGGGATCCCATTGTTTCCCTTAGTCCAGTTATGACTTTGCGCGAGTCAGTGGTTTCCACGTTTTTAATGATAATTTTTGTGTAATGCGTTATATTGTAATTTTGTTGTGGCCGTAATGGTTATCTCGTGTGGTTGATGCTCAGTGCAGTGCACACGGTAGGTTTCTCGTTTCGCTTGACCCTTGCCGTTCGGTCTTTCGTCTTTTGGGTCATTACTGACATGGATAGAAGCTATAGTTGGAGGGTCTGTTAAGTTGATCAAGCCGTGTGCACACGAACATACGCTGAGATTAGAGTATTCAGCTGCAGTAAAATGCTCCGCACCAACTTAGGATCTGTCTGCAACAGCGGCTTATGGGAGCTTTCCTCTTGGCCACCGCTTAATTCTTGTCAAGGCAACAAATGGTCTTTCTTTTTTGCAGGATTTACGTGAGAAGGAAACGTAACCTAGCCCACCCCACAGCCTAATTTAGCTTAAATTTAGAAATGTATAATTTTCTGATGCTTAACCCACAAGTTGGCAGAGTGTGTGGCTCACGGGCCAAAGCCTCAGACCACCCGCTGCCTTTATGGCCGTACGTAGACTGTCCGTTCCCATAAGGCTTTAATTGTTGTAAGTTACCCAGGGGTTGCATGGGTCTGGTGGTTCCCTGAGCTGCTGGAGCAGCGCCTGGGGCCCATAAAGAACCCTATGAAGGGGCCCTGCCCGTTAGTGCCTCTGTTGCGTAGCCGCTCGCCCGGCCTATCGATTGGCTGCTCCTGCAGCAGTCGACGCTGCAGCGCCCGTGCTGCCGCTGGCCTCTAGCTGCTGCACACATTTGCTGACTTCTGTCCCTGCATTCCTCCTGTCCTTGCAGCTTGCCACAGCTACATTACGCTGTGTTAGTCACACCGTGTATCTGTGTGCTTTGCATATCTGCTGAAGTATGTTTTTACATAAAGAATTTCCTCTTCCCCCAAAACAAATTTCCCTAGTATAGGTATGCTTAGCCTGTTACCAGGCAAGTGCGTATATACGATCATTTCCATAATGCTGTACCCTTGAAAGCGTTTGTGCCACACAATAAAGGTGAATAATTTCCCCGACGGACTGTGGCACACGCTTTGATGGAAACTCACTTTTCACAAGACGCCATTTTTAACTTGCACGAATTTCCGTGCGACTCAACGTGTGGTGTGGATCTCCTAATCCTGACAAGACAGCTGACCGGTCCGGTGTAGTATGCGGCCTATTTCAGATTATGTGTTGGATTAGTTTAGAATAGGTTAGATTAGTTAAAAATGTGCTAGGTTCGGTTCAGTTCGATAAGGTGCTTAACCCGTCCACGGTCGGCGCTTTTCGAGATTTCACAGCAAAAGTAGGGTTCAATGTACACCTCGCCGCACATTCATTAAAACAGGTAGAGATACTATTGAAGGCTTATTGGAAGGGTTATTTGCGGCCATGCCACACCTGCAGATAGGGTGTCCTACTTAGATGACAGACTCTGAGTAGCTACGGGTTAACGTAACATGTAGATACACACGTTATGCCTGTTACTCAGGTACGCCACATGCCTATTATTATAGCAGTCACAGGTGACCAACACCGTAACGTTAGGACTCTTACAGCTAGAGCAAAATATCTCAGATCTATGGAATGGCCAGTCATTGTGATGCAAATCGCTAGATTGTCCCCACAACAGATATAAACTGTGTAAATCGCTTTATTATAGGTCAAGATTTTGTTACTTTCTGAAGGTGAAAGTTGATGCCCAGAAAAACCACAATTAGGTCCGTAAACTAACCAAATTTCTCTTGAATTCATGTATTATTTTAAAAGTTTGAGCTGTTAAGCATTTGGCACCAATTTTATCTGTCAATCGCTTTAATGCAGGTCGCTGATGAGTGTATATGTAGGATAATAAAAAGGTGTTTCAACTTCATAATTGTGTTTAACTCAAACAGTGAACCCCTCGGCAACAATTTAAACAAACATATGAGTGAATTTTGCAGTTACGCGTTTGAAAAGAAGACATTGGTCGGCATAACTTCCATTCTTTGAAATTACATTAAACAGTTTTTATCTACCCAAGAAGTTATTTGTTGAACTTGAGATTATATGGTGCCAGCAAGCAGCAATATGGGTATTTTTCAGCCATCGCTTGTCGTTCGGTGTAAATTGGACTCGTCAATTTTCCAAAATTTATTAGAGCTGTTCGATGTGATTAAGGTCACGTGAGCAAGTTGGCCAAGCCACAAAACGCTCTCATCTGAAGCCTACAGCTTTGTAGAATGAAGTGGTAACTTTTGCTGAATGGGTGGCCAAGCCACAAAACGCTCTCATCTGAAGCCTACAGCTTTGTAGAATGAAGTGGTAACTTTTGCTGAATGGGTGGGTGCATTGCCGTGCATGAAACTCATTTGCAAGCAACGCGACGGCAGTATATCGTCGTGCCAGGCGACAATTGCTCCTTTAGAAACGTTGTGTTAGCTTGGCTTGTAAGTTTGCATGAATTCAAGCGCAATTTGGTTCCTTTACTTATCTAATTGTGTTTTTAAGGGCACCAACTTTGTTGTGTGAGATTTATTTTACTTTAGATATTAACAAAATTTTAACCTGCAGGAAAGCGATTAACATAGTTTAGATGGTGGCATGAACGTCGTACTAGCTGGACGTCCGCTCAGCAGGTTGTGCGTGCGACTGCTTATTGTATGGCCCTTCTGCATAGTCTCAGTATGGCGGCGAGTGCCAGCTCGTAGTGGCAAACTCCTACCCAACAACAGAACCTGAATTGTCAAACACTTTGTAAGTTAAGGTTATTGGCGTGTCGCAGCTGCCGACGCCATAGTGCTTTGACAAAACTGCAGAAGTTTCATCTTGGTATTTCGTTCTTGAAAATAACCAACGAATGCCATTTGCGTATTTTAGCGAACCTCAGGGTCTGTGTCCTAACCTTGTTGGACACAGCATCCATTTGAGAAATAAATGGGCTTTATTTATTTTATTTAAGTATCGTTCGAAGGCTGATACACTTTTGATCATAATTTTATTACGATTAGTATAAGAAAGTGACTAAATCTGAATCGTAATTCATAACTTCATGTGAAGCGTTTAAAAAATCGCATGAAGAAGTAGGTACTTTAATAGTGCGGTTACCTTCTTATGAAACTACCGTATTGCTAAGTTACGTACTTTGCCCTTACAATTTATTGAAACTTTGGCTTCAATGAATTTCTAGCTGTAACTAAATACGGCAAGCGACAAGTGGCTGGCACATATATGAAGGCCAGGCGCATGCAGCAAACCTGTGTTTACGCGGTAGCTTTCTATAAAACTCTTTTGACTCAGCCAATATTGGAATTTCATAACACTTTTTATGCCCCGCCAATTTGCATTTACGTCTACAGCAAACAGTGCTAATATCAAAGGTGTGAACTCATGAAGCAGAAAACCGCTGAGCCTCGGTATAAACCAGTGGTTGTAGAACTGTTTATGCTCGAGGCGCACCTTTAATGCCATTCAAATATTTGGGCGCACTTCGTGCCGAAATTGTAGAAATTAACTAATCAATGTAACACATATTACTGTATTCGTGTAACAGCTTAGTATGTCGTAATATATAAATTTTCATATTAAATTAAGTCTCGCGGCGCACCTGCAGCCACACCTCAAGACGCACAGTTCCGGAACTATATGTACTGCTATAAACGAATGTTTCGCAGAGCAACCAATTGCCTCTGTCCATACTCCCGTAAGTCCGCCGGACGACTTCCCCCTCGGTCGCCACCGTCTTGTTTTATTGGTCCGACGTGACCGCTTGGATGTCGGGGCAAACCCGCAGCTTAATGGACGTCGGCCCGTTGTTCTCACATGACGGGCTTCCGGTGCCGCGGACACTTCGGGGACTGGAGGTGTTGCTTGGGTCAGCCTCCCACAGTGTGCGTAACCTTACGTGCGCCCGCCGCTATATAATTAATGGAAGGAAATGCTTGAAACGCAAGCAGTTTGCGTTTAATAGCTGGAAAAACGGCGCTGCTGGTTTTGTTTAGTACGGGGAACTGACCTTCCAGTTCTCGTAGCCAAACAGTCCGTAGTTGCAACACAGTAAAGTAAAAGACTCTTTCACTGGACTTGTGGTTGCAATAGTTTAGTTCCGCATAGTAACGCGTTCTGTGTTTGTGCGATTCTTATGGTATGGATAGACGAAGAGTGCGATGGGAATTTTACACTGTGTTCGCAAATATAACAACTTCCCAGACATAATGTGTCACTTACTGTGGTTTACTTGCTGTACGAGAGGGCATGAACGCACGACTGCTGCTGCCGCCTCTTCTTGCAACAGTTTACGTCTTATGGATGCTAGTGACGTCCTACTACGTGCTTTGCATGTCGCTAAGTAGTACGATTGTGAAACCGATGTGTGTAGCTCCTGTAGTGGGATCATTGGCTGCCTGCTTCTTTGTGTAATTCCACTGTAGAGCTTTGGCTTTTCTGACGACAGGAGTGACATTATTATCCTGATTAGCGCTCGGCAAGCGCTTCTGCTACGGTTTTTAAAATAAATATTTCTAGTCTGTTTTATTAATTGGGCAAAAATCCGCATCTGCATCCGTGGAACATCCGCACCTTTTTTGACATCCGCATCTCCCGATGCTGAGATGGTAACAACCGCAATTGCATCCGCATCTGCGGATATCAGAACTGTAAAATTCGGTAAAAGATCCGCCGCAAAGGAGGCTCGGATGTGCCGGTTTATCACTGTACACTAAACTCATCGACAGTGGTGAAAACTAAAGATTCTCATTTGAATTGAAATGTAAGTGCTGTCCCTGTCAACACAGTACCATCTAAGTTTCTTCCCAAGTGTTGTACGAACTGCCGTCCTGAGAGGGGGATGTGTTTGTGATGGGGCGAATATCCGCATCTGCGGAACATCAGCATGTCCTCTGAACATTAGCTTCTGCATCCGCGAAAGTTGAGATAGTAATATCCGCAATTGCATCCGCATCCGCGGATGTCAGAACTGTAGAATCCGCTCAAAGATCCGCGGATGTCTAAAAAATGACATCCGACCCATCACTCGTCTGTTTCCCTTTATGTATGGAACGCGCTCCCTTAACCTGAGCCGTATAGGGCCCGCCCGTCGCTCCCCTGAGTTTCGTATTGTGTACAAGTGTCTTTTCGGCCGATACTGCAGTGTACTGTATACATGTGCGTTGAACTCGCCTCCGACTCGTTAACAAAACCAACCAATTGATGACACGCCGACTGTGGTCACAAGCGAATGTCCGAGTCCGTGCCTTGCTCTCCCTTCCACCCCAAAATTCGACTCCGACTCTGCAGCGCTGGTCGCTGTGTACCTCACTCATTCCATTATACAGTAGTTACTCAATTGCTGCAGCTATCCGTCCAAATAAATATGAGGTAATCGGGTGTTTAGTTTAGGAAGCCATCACTCAAATTTTTTGTTTCGCGACTATCCCAAAGAGTGCAATTTTTGTTCGGCTTGGGCTTTTCAGTGACGTTGAGGCATTGTTTGTGCTCGAGCCATTGTGTGTAAAGTTGGTTACGTCACGGCGCGGTGTGCGTCAACAGCCGCAGTTGCTGTGCAACTCATCAGTGTCAACACGACGCCGCCCCCCCCCCCCTGCCGCCGTAATTTTAGACAAGTTCTGTGTCCGCAACTCTGTAATCTGGGCTAGTGTCTTGTATGCTGACCCTCATGCGCTCATGTATCGGCTCCAGTTGTACTAAAGATGCCTGGTCTTCGAAGATCCATACTAATAGATCATGCCCGTGACATGTGGGCAGGATGGTATTTCGGTGTGCAGTCTTAGCTTCTGCGATGTGGCCTTTGCAAGCGCTTTCTGTGTACCTGCGCGTTATCTCATGATATCTTTAGCATGTGGCTGTGATTAAGGAAATTGCGTTTCCGCTGGAAAATGGTCATCAACCTTAGGTGTATCTGCAGACGCCGAAGTTACGCAATATTCAGTTGCCAAAAGCTTCCCAAACTTGAGAGACTGGCGGTCTGTACTGGTAGAATGTTATGAGACCGTTAACCTGTGAAATACACCGGGCGGAAGTAACGTATTTTGTACTAAACTCTAATTCCGGTTAACGCCGACAGCATCCATAGACGCGGTTCATCAGGAGGAATATAATAACGCATGAGTGCCGATAGTTGCTCGCCACCTCACCAGCTACTGACGCTGAACACTTCTGCATGGGTTCGGCGTTTCTATGAACTTATTGCGCATCAGTCAGCCTGCTTTCTTCCTTGCAATACCTTGGCTTTTGCTTGTGAGACTTGAAAGTAACATGTTTCAGTCCATGCTGTAGCTCGCAGCCCGCGGTATAACGCGCAACCTTCCCCGATAGCTGTCTGACACAGACTGAGCAAGGAGATTAAAATAAATGGGTGAGCCCATTAAACCTCCTTGAGATTGAGCTCCGTGAACAGACTGCATGCGGAGCGATCGCGCACACACAGCATTGTTGCCGATATATCCTCGCAATCGCTTCGCTACAGCGTGGCGGTAGCAATAACGCCGTTACGCTAGCAAGACACAGAAGCCACGTGTGTTCTCGCATTACACTGGGTGGCGCGTTGTGCATACTAACGCTACGCCACCACCTCCGGCCGATCGACCTGCTGCTGCGGGTCTCCTCCTAGGGACGTGTTCGCTGTGCCAATGCATTTATTTCGAAACGTTGCCGACTTGCCGCGCCTCTCGCAGGACCGTGCTGCACATGGGTGCAGCCTCGTCATGGTCGAAGTTACGCTGTACCGATACAATGATGGCTCGTACAGTATGCGTTGCCACATGCGCTTTTGCGAATGCCGTTAGGCTTTACGGTTAACCACATTCATACTAGCTTGCTATTTTTTCTAATAAGGTTCTTCGTTCTGTTATATTCGGACGGGGAAAAAGCCTTTTTGGCGGGGTAGCTTAACCTGGTACGGACGGATACGGTTAACGGCATTACTTGAAGATCCCCCATCACATATCTCCAGTTCAAGCTTCTTCCCAACTTTGACCACTTCAAGAACCACCTTCAATAGCCCCCCTCCCCTTCGGCTCTGGTATAACTAGCTCCGCTATTTAAATGCTCCAATAAATGTTGTTTAGGAGCTTCTCGTCCACCTTACGATGATGCCGCCCCCCCCCCTCCCAACTGTTCATTAATCACTGTCGTTTTCTTCAAATCCTGACACTTTCGACAGGCTAACACTTCCTCTTCGTTGAAAACAACCGTCCCTCCGGCTACTGAACTTTTCAAACCCTCACAATTTTTTGTTCAGTCGGCAGCATCTTCGCTGCTGCGCACAAAACGCGTCTCAGGAAGCCGTGAACTGGCCTGCTGGTCCCTGCAGTCATGTCGTCGCGGCAACGAAGTTAGGCGAGTTAGCGCTTTCATGCTTCACTGCTGACGCCCCCACGCAGGCGCTCACGAGATCTGCTTCTCGCCTCGCGTCCAAAAGATTTCCAATTTTCCTACGTAATGTTACGGGTTGACTCCCAGTGTTGAGAGATGATGCAGCGGCCTCTGAGCTGCGAATTTTCCCAAGCAACGCTAAAGTTTGCTGTCTAGGAAGGTCGTTGATCTTTCTGGATCATTGCACGGTTTCAGACTCGCAAATTTGATTGGAATTTTGTTGGAGAGAACGTTTGAGATGTTGGTGTAGGCTTACATAATTATGTTAGTCTCAGTTTCTGTAGTTACTGAGTCCTACGTCTTTTAATATTACTAGCAATATATTTTTAGCTACATCCCTGTTGCAGATGTTGGTATAATCGTTTCACATGAAGAGTGTTTCTACCGTGTGATACACCTAGACCAATTGCGTGCTGCCCATCCTAAAAGAGAATATAATAGGTGCTCTATTGAACAACGTGTTCACGTGCACTTCGGGAATTATAACTTTATAAGCAGTTAGTCCCCGGTCAGGGCGAAGCAGCTCGAATCAATGAAGTCCAGGTATCGCAGCACCCGCTGTCATAATGTGCATAGATCGCTAGGGATACGACATTGAAACCCAAACATCGCTTGATTACCGTATATTTCATGTGAAAGTGTTTGCCAACGTAGGTACTATGGAGTTAATCCGCTCACTGTACGGCAGTGACTTCCGTGATCTGCAGGGGGTACGAAGTGTTACGAATTACAACTATTTTTACATCTTCTCTATGGTCACCTCTCATATACAATACTTATTTTTATTTCTCCCATAGTAGCTAAGCTTGTTTGCCTTGAAACCTAATGTCTTAGCATTCCGGGAAAGTATAATTTCGCTTGCCTGTATAGGGAGAAGAGGCTGGAGCAGCTGCCGTGGTCAGGGCCGCCGACTGCAGTGTTGCACGTCGTGATATATGCAGCAGGTATATAAGCGGGTATATGCTGCGCGGAGGTGCCAAGTGTTGCGTGTTCCACCCTCTTACTGATTACTTTCTTATCTTTCAACACTGCAAAGGTTTTACGCAGGTGCGAGTGCCGCTGGAGACTGTTCCTTAAATGCAAGCAACGGTCCGACGTTCTCTCACCTTGGTTATTCCGCGTGTCTTAACCCAATGTTATCTAGTATTGGGTTTCGCTCTGAAAATGACAGCCACGTCTTTCTTTTTCGTCTTATCAGAGCTTGGCTTCTGCCACCTTGTAGCGTATGTGAGCCAAACACACTTTCAGCGGTGCTACATAGTACATTATTTGCCCATTAAATGATATGCACACAAGCGACAAAATCGGACACTATTGTTGTTTGTATTGCTTCAGTTAGGGCTGAAACTACAATAAAATGTCATTACGGCAAAGCCGGAATTAGCAGATAGGTTTAGGTCTGTGTTTCTGGTTACTCACTGTTTTATCAATTTATTCAGTGCGACCAGACCTCAGCGTATGTTCTTGTTGAATTCTTATTTTGAGTACGACATTTGTTTCGTAAATTCTTGCATTCTATTATGTGTAAACCTAATGCTCTTGTTGCTTTATGCATGTCACGTCGTTCCTATTCGCTTGTTACGAAAGCTTCGTGGGTCGTGGTTTCAGGAATATGTACTGTATACATAATTTTACATTATCATTGGAGTTGAACAAAAAACTGAACTTGAGAATAATTATCACTAGTGGGCACATTAGTAAAATGAATTCATAATTTGTAAATGAATTAATTGTTATTGTTTGCAGCCGACTAGAGCGTCTGACTTTGACTCTCAAGGCAGAAGGCTTGAACCTCGCTCCCAGCTAGGCAAGATCTTTGCGCGTTTGATGTGATTGGTCAGCAACCGGCCTGCATACTACTGTGGGCTTACTCCTCCAGCAATGAGGAGGGTTGGGGAAACGCAGATATTGTTATATGGCGTCTTCCGCCACTGGCGCCATAGCTCTAGACATCTGTGGTTGACAGCAGCCGTATACTTCTCTGGGGTCTGTTGGTCTATATCTGCAGCGCAAACCAGTGCATGCGGGTTTCCCAGTTGGGGGTACTGTCAAGTGGACTTTACCTTTATTAGTATATTATTTATTTTTATTTGTCTGTGATTCTATTTTTAGTTCCACTACCCGTAAGACATGATATAGTCGATATTGATCGTGTCTCAACTCATACGCACACTACCGTAACGTACGTGTGCATCCACTCTATTAGCGTTCAGACACATGCTCTGTTACTAATAGCAACAGAAGTGTGATGCGTTCATTCGTGTTAGCATCCAAAAGCAGAGGTGCCATCAGCACGGGGCCGTAACGGCCACACGCACCATACTCGGCCGTGATGTCATCCCCCAGCCTGCCTGACCGGCCGGCCGTTGGTGCTGAAGGCCTCTGGAGCCACGAGCGCCCGAGGGAGCGCGCGCCCCCATTGATCGTTGTACCCGCACGGCACGGGTCGTGAAAGTGTGAAGATGCTGCGCTGCTGCAGTCGTGCCTCGTGGGAGTCTCTGTGGTGCTGGGGGATGTGGAGATAATTGGCCAATGCACGCCGACAGGACACGGCTAAATGTTTCAAGGTAAATTGCTTTCCGACCACCAGGGACACGCAGTATTGGACGAAGAGCTGAGAACGAATAAACCTTTCTAAATGTACGTGAATGATAGTTGTAATTACTTAAATGGCAACAACTGTTTCCATTATGTGTTGTCTTTGTACTAATTGTGACACATGGTTCTCCTAAAGGTGCGGCTCAAATTTCACTTTTATCACATCGTCTCTACACAATATTACGCAATTATGACGACCGGGGAAAGGGTACACTTTGCCGGTATAGGATGTAACCCACCTGAGATTCGTGTGTGAGATGGGTGGGTATAAATTAGGTTACGCACGTATCCCAGCTGAACAAAACCTTTTTTCTTCCTCAAACATATAATCTAAATGATACTGGCATGAGGGCAAAGCTTAACTATAGAGAAAGAAACGTTTATTGTTCACTTTTGATGCAGTGCCCAACATATTATACGGGGCGTAGCCCCCTGAGGGATTCTTTCTTAAAGCTATCATATATAAGGTGTTATGGACTGTTGAATGTTAAGCGCGATGTATATATAATCATGTGCTAGTTATAAGGATGCTAATATTGATCAATGTAAGTAGTAGCTACTGGAATAAATGATGAACAGCTAATGAAAAAATCAGTGGTGTCATTCCACATAAATTTATATTGACGTGAGCCCAATGCGGAGGAGAGTCCAAACTAATGAACATTCACGTGTGAAATTAGGTAAAAGTTATAACAATAAAATATGTCCCTCTCATCATTCTCAGTATATTTTCAAGTGTATAAAAGGATGTATATATTCGTCCTGGATTTACCCTAGCAGACAATCCGGGTGCATACATTTGTAAGGTCGCGAAATGGGTAACACTGCGCGGTTGTCTTATAGAANTATAACAATAAAACATGTCCCTCTCATCATTCTCAGTATATTTTCAAGTGTATAAAAGGATGTATATATTCGTCCTGGATTTACCCTAGCAGACAATCCGGGTGCATACATTTGTAAGGTCGCGAAATGGGTAACACTGCGCGGTTTTCTTATAGAAGGATAAACGGGAAATAGTTCTTCCGAATTCATGCGGAATTATTACAATTGGAAATGCGGTGTGTGTTGTTAAACTAAAAGTAAGAGCTGTTGACACGTAACAGACATTTTCCGGAATTTTCTAGTATGGATGAAGTTGTATGAGCAATTTGGAAGATATTTACTAGTTGGGAGTTCTGCTATAAGGGTGCGAGAGCGTCTGTCGTGTTTACCGAGCAAATTTTAACACAGTGGTTGGGACCTCTTGAAGTGCGACAACGCCATCCTAGTGCACTGATTATATTCAGTCGCATCATATATTGGATTGGGAAGCTCAATCCAAAACTGACCTCCAGAAATATAGGAGTACGTCACCCCCGCCTGGGAATGACTTTGGCCCGAAAATCGCTCTTTTTAGGCCCTACTGTCTGAAAACCCGAACTAATTTCGGGTAAGTTGGAAAAAAATCCTTCATAACTTCGGGTAGGTAAGGTGAGGGCAGGTCTAGTTTTTCTAACCACCTATTTTTTCAATTTCGGTCACGTAATTTTTTGTAGAGGGTGACTAGGGTTAGGTGCTTTTTGACCAGTCCTGGTGCGGCCCGGAGCCTAAGCAGAAGTCCTAGCTGCTCTCTGAGAATGGGCCTGTTGGTCCATCAACTGCCCGGTATCTAATCTAGTTTAACCTATTCTTAGCAAGCTTAACCTAATACCACTCATGGAAGGCAACGTAGCTATTATGCAAAGACCGAAGAAATCTTGTTAGTTTCTGCTGTACATACTTCTTTGGCTCCACCGATCATTTCAATCCTAACTGTAGCTTAATCAGTTGTATCAAATGGCAATAACTGTAATAAAAATTGAGTCCTATTTTTATAATATTGCATTAGAGGCTTAAGAGCCTCAAGACGTACGTATACATACGTTGACTGTGTTACTCAGAAGCTGCGTGGGTCGTGAGACGCGTGACGGCGCATAATGCCGAGGGCCTACAGGCGCGCGTCTATCCTAATGAAGTCTTGCTTAGTGGACACGCTTTTGTTCTTTATCTTGGGGCTTTATTGGACGGCAATTTCCACTGATTGCGTGGAAACTTTGCTATCCGGGACGAAAGGATCGAGTGGTGGGTCGGTCATACTCCATGGAAGCTAGTGAACTTGTGTCTTGGTATTTTTATTATTTTTTTTTTTCATGGCTTTCTGTAGCGCAGAGAAGGCGAGGATGTCTAGGAAACAGTATCGAATGTGTCTGAAATGTCTGTTTCGGACCTAGGGTTGTGTCTAGGAGGCCTTAACATAATGTTTGTCGTGCGCTAGTCGTGTGAGGTTGGTAGGTACTGTGCTATACGAGCTAGAGGTTTCTGCGAGGACTCGAGTTTTTTTTTTTTGTATGGTATTGCACTAGTCTTGTTCACTTTTGGGTGGATACTGAGGTTTTGTTCCAGATGTGTACGAGGGGAATTCAAAAAGTTCGCGGAATTGCTGATAATATTGGACATAAATTGTAGCTTTCTTGCGTCCGTGTAAATGTATTGCTCTGCCAAGTGTGGTCCTCTTCTCCGCTGATTCATTCCACCAACTTTGACGTAAGTTGCTGCACCTGAATAGGCCAATGAGCAATTACTCATTTGAGCATCACCATGAAGCGTTTGGTATCGAAGTCGCTGGAACTTCGTTACTATCAATTTTTTCCTGCGCCTTGCTGTTTGTGGGGTGAGTGGTAATTGCGTTGCGTTCGAATGAATGAATAAGAAACAAATTTTGGCTTTTGATATTAACAAAAACGAGGACCTCCATCTCATCGTTGAAACCATTTGTTATGACCTGACTTGTGCCATGTATAGCGGTCGGATGCCAGCTACCACACCAGACAGCACTTGACGTTCTTGGATACGTAATGACGCTGCGAGAGAAATTTTCCGCAAACGTTTTGAATTCTCCTCGTATTAGTATCGCGCACTGAATGAGCGATACGGTACCGGTACTCTTTAAAACTCGTATTATATACCCATGTATATATATAGGCCTATGATAACGCTTGTTGAACGATGTTCCCCTGGTTAATGCCATGGGTCCTTTACTGGGAAACGCCGTGCAATTCTGATCCCGATAATCCCGAAAGAAACCCTTTATATTAGTAGTTACGAGACCTCGATATCGTTTGCAACACACTTGTTGAGAGATTCTGTAGATGGTTATTGGTTACACATCGCACGCTCGTCCTGTGATTCTCTTTTGTTGCATGTTTGGTGTAATGGAAACTTGTAGCTTCTTTTTACTCGGTTCGCGTATACGTTTCATATGCGATGCATTTCCTCTCTCCGTAATAAACGAGCTCTGCTTAGCTAGGCCTTCGGGACATCTGTCTTTCGTGTCCACTTTGCTTCTTTCCAAGGTGGTTTTAGTTACAAATCCTTGTTGTGTTTCTTTCCCAACTCATACTCATACTGATTTTTCTTCCATCAGAATTTCCTCTTCTTTCCCGACTTGCTGTTCCCATGCTCGTTGAACCTGTGTGGGAAGACCCTCGTGCATGGATGGGTTCCACGTGTCTATCGCTATACTATTCTCTCTACAGGCACTAGCTGCTCTTGTAGCCACTTGACATATCAGAGGCTTTGCAGTACTGTGTACCTCCGATAATGTTCGCACCCGTAATGTCTCATAATTTTTTTTAGTTCAAATGATATTTTTTATTGCGTCTTTTCACAAGCCGAAGCGTGGTGCAGTGTCGCTTGACTGCCTTGCCGTCGCCGTGCCGGCAGTCTGCTTATAGCAAGTGCAGTTCTATCGAATGACGCGCTATCTCACTGCTTCTCATGTCTTTCAACAGAAAATCGTACTAAAATTGGTCGTCACAAACTGTGCTGAATTTCGAAGTGTGTAGACTACTAGCCGCTGCCACGGTTTTATACGGTACGTCGCAGGCATAGGCTGTCGGCCGTTTCACTATACCTACTTATTTACCGAAAATAATGATCGACTTTCTGTGTATACTTCAGTTTTCTGATAATGGACTGGGTGCGCCAATAGACGCTCTCTATAGCTAGGTACCTATAACATTGCAGCAACGCCATGATCCTACAGTTTGTTAATTGCCGTATGCCAGCAGTGTGTTGCAGTGTCAAGTTCACTGCCCTCACGGTGAGTCCTACCACGGATTCTCATGCAGTTCTTCTTGTCGCAGTCCTACACTCCAACATGAGACCATTACAGGGCCCTTCACACCGTGCATCACAGTGAGCTTGATGCACGCCGCCGCTGTTCGGAAGCTCCGGTGCCGTACTTGGCGTCCTTCCTACATTTGTATGCCGCGGTGCTGCCGTCGCGCGGTCATGCAAGTCACATTCGCTAGCTTGTGCATCATTCAATTAGTGTCTTAATTATTTGTTGTAAATGTCACTGATTGCAGCGGCGGGACAATGAATTCGCAACGGTACGCGTAGTGCGTGTCCATACTTCAGTGAATTAGGGACTAAAGGTTCAGTGCATGTCAGTTTAGGTGTGTGAAGTTGTACGATGCTGCGGGTCGTAAGTATTCACGAGTGCTTATTCAGTTCTAACATTGCTATCGCATTTCAGTGTTTTGAAACTTCGCGGTGTGGCCCCCCCCCCCCCCATGGATGGATGCAGCTCGGGCCGTACTGCGTTTGCTCGCCAGCAATTAATTGTGGCCGAGTTGCGGATGTTGGCCATTCGCGTATAGATAACAAAACTAAATAAACTGCTTAATCATTGGGAACCGTATTTCCGGTTCATATCCCTGCACAGCGAAGGTTACAGAGGTAACTTTAATACATTCCTGTTTGTTTGTAAGTATAGATGTTCCGTATGTCTCATGACAGATCATGAAAGTATTTTTGATCAAGTAATGTTGTTAACACCTAAAATTATATCGGCCATGATACGGGTGCCGTGCAGGAAGGTCGGCTACAAAAATCTCTTTTGAATCGCGTCCAGTTGTGTGTGTTTATTCAACTAGAATTCTAAGGCGTGCTTATATTCTTATCATGTCTTTGATTCGCCAAACTTGAATTGCCTCAACACTTTCTGTCTTGTAGTAGGATGGTTTGCCGAACAGCTTCGTGAGCTATACTGGTAGGCTTGACCGCGGATCAGCCGCTGCTCAGTGCCTGCTATAAAACCGGAAATATTTGGGCCGCACATCGTGGCTGCACTACTGGACGGACGGATCACTTCCGACTCCGACTCCTGGGTCCAGCCTCTCTCTGTGTCCTGACCCCTCCCCGAATGACCGTCTCTGATTTTGTAACCCTGGTGTAAAATTTAATATAAATGTTTGGACACCGCATAGTAAGAGCGAAAAAGGGAACTTCTAAGGAGTACAATTGTTACTCGAGGTCGTGGTCCAGTGCCTCTACGTCTCCAAAACACTTCATTGTGGTTGGATAGGGAGTTGATTACGTCACAACTGAGTGCCAACCAGACGAAAATTTGAATATTTGGACAAGAAAGCTAGTAGTTACCTGTCTATTTGATAGACCTGCACACAAATTGCAGCTTTTCTCTTGCAAGTAAGGATAGTTTGTGTGAGTGTGAAGTGACAGCGGCTCTGCTCGCACTTAAGGAGAACCGGGTTCGGGTCTGGGAAGCAACGTCATCGATTCACCGCGTGCGGAGCAGTCCGGCACCGAAAGGCGAGGAGAAATACGACGAGGGATTCCAAATTAACTTTCAATACTGACTGCTTTTCCTGCTCTTCACATTACGTACCGTACCTTCAAAATTCTAGAATTGAGGCAAAAGAAACCCTCATTATAGGTGTATCCACTGTGTGTTAAATAATGAGTGAAAAATATTATTATTGCGATTTAACTTATCGAATAGAGTTTATGCATGTTTATAACCTCTATGTAGGTTTCAATACTGCGATTATTTTTTCCAATGTTATGCATAAATTCTTCTCTATACTAATGGTCGTGGCTTCAACCGGGGGTGTGCCGAAGGAGGTTTCATAGACGTCCCGCATAGCCTGCTTGTGGCGTCATGGAGCTCACCCCAATACTATAGATCCTGAGCTACTATCTACTTTACTGTTCGTTGTATGACTGCGTGAGTGTCCCAGCGGGTCCTGCGTACTCTGCGTGGGAGGCCCACCTAGTGCGTGCAATACACAGCGCAGTCGATGTCATGTGCGTGTTGCCCTGAAGCTCTGAACCGTGACTTGGTGCCTGTAATTAGTGCAGCAGGTCGACCTCGTTCGTTTGAACAGCCATTATTGCGCAACAGGATGCTGCTGCTGCTGCTCTTGTTGCCAAATTGATGCTTGTGCGGATGTTCACATGTGCTTCCGCAGATTCGCGTGCACGTAGAAATCCGTGCGTTGTGCACGCGGAGTTCGAATCTCGCTGGACAGTTAATCAGGCTGCTCTGGCAGAGACCTTTTACAAAGGTACATACACCGCACACACAGTGACTGCTTTGTTGTAGTCAATAAAACCAAAATTTTAGCAGTACAATTATTTTACTTAATGACAGAAGAAATTTGCCGTGCAAAACATAGAAGCTATACCCTCATACCACTTCGTTTTCGTCGTCAAAGTACAAAAATTTTCTAGTTTAACAATTTTATATTCTCAGCTTGAGCGGTCTCGGTATGTTAAGTCAACTTTTATCCACCAGGCATGCACCTTTAGTTTGAGAACTTATCTACCAATAGCCGTTTTACTGTATTGTTATTGTTATTTGCAAAGTTAAGTTACTTTCTTGAAACTTTACATGTGAATGCTACTATAAAACTGATATAACATGAAAGTATTGGTCTGATTTATTGAGACATAGAAAGTTACTACTAAGTGTTTGTGTTGGTTAATGCAGACACTAGCTGCTTCCATAGCATTAGTTTGCTTGCTGTGTCACTAGCCGTGTTATCTGCCGTACTGATATCATAATTTGGAACTTTAATCCAAAGCAAACCGAAGTAATTTGGGACATATAGGCATGCTGTTTCGTTTCGAGAAAAAAAATATATATAAGTATGAATTTTCCTTGATTACTTGAAGACAAGTGCCTGCAGTTGTTCCTTGACCACCCAAGTATCTTTATCTCCTATGTCTTCCTCGGGCACATTCCTCATATAAATCGTTATTGAACAGATTGCTGCGTAAAGCAGCTTGCAGTTTCAGTCAATTTAAATGCATTAATTATACGCAGGGCAGCTGAGTTTGTGCTAACTGTAGCCTTGTAAAAAAAAAAAATCTGCTGCTGGAGTTTCCTTGTGCTGATTTGCGGAATATTTTGTATGCGTGTCATCTGTTCCGCGCTATCTGCGGCCTCTCGACAGAGCGACGTCTCGTGCCCTCACGCTTGCGTATTGGGCCTACCACGCCCCCAAGGGTCCCGAGTGCCTTCTCCGCAGGGGATGTAGCATCTGGCCGCAGTTTCTGCTGAGAAAGTTAGTTATGTAAAGTTAGGTATGCTCTCAATATTTCTTCTGTTTCGGGAGGTGGGCTGCAGATCGAGGTGGCTGACCTATTCCCGCTAGACTTCTACTCTCTTGTATTTCATTTCCTTCCCCTGTGCGGCGTAGCTGAGCGAAAGCGTTCAACTGCACCCGGGGGTTGGAGATGCTCAACTTGCGCCTTCTTCCTGTCAGTAGCGCACTGACCACCCTGAGACCTACCTTCAGAAAAGCAGAGACAAAAATCATTGACAATTTGAAACACGCCCTAGTCGGCGTACGAGCCTGTGGTTAAACATAGGACTAGTTCGGCGCGATATAGGCAATGTGCCACTGAAGCGCTAGTAAAAACTTGTACTACTACTAGTATTGGGCTTACCAGTTATGATCTTCAAGTTCGTTCTTTATGCGTGAATTGTAAAATTTCACTTAAAAATCAGTGTCCCCTGAGGCCCACGCTGCTCCTTGCGCTTCGGGGGCTCAGAGACCCATCTTTGCTGAGCTGTTGTCCTTCACGAGTTCGCTCTTCAGTTCCCTGGAGCGCGCACTGCCCTGTGTCGGCGGTCGTTTGTGTTTCACTGGTCGGTCAAAAAACTGTCGGGATGAATCGCTGTTTACGGGAGAGAGACTGGAAGTTTTTAAATCTCGGGTCAATCTTTCTTTTCCCGTGGCTGATTCCCGCCTCTCTGTGAAGGATTTCTTGCTTGTATTTTTAATTCCTTAGCTCGAGTAACGTGGCGACCCTGTACGTATTCCAAGTCACATGCCTCTACCGACGAGGCTTTGCTCTCGTTTCGAGTACAGACTGTCGCCGGCTTACGTCGGAGTTCCGTCCCTGAGGCGCGACGAAAGTAAAAAAAAAATCTGTAGTAATTGTTTCTGTTTTTACTCTTATATAAAGGCCCTACCAGCACCGCAGTTAGCCCCTACCATCACCAAGCAATTGCAACATCAATTAAGCCTGCCAGGACCCGTCCGACACTCTATATGATGCGTTCGGCTGCTGTCCGTCGTTCGCCGAATAATCGAATCACTGTATATTATTTATATTTATTATTCAACTCCGATGACTGCCGTGAACTCGAGTCCGACGTAAGCTTAGACCATCTGTAATAGTGTTATATTTTCTAGCGGTTACTCCACTGTCAACATTCCTTATTTTAGCAAAACCGCTACGTTTATTTTTGGTCCATGTTTATATATCTGCGTGTCTGCCGTCTACAGCAGCGTCACTAACACGCAGCCCATGTTTGTGTTTGCGTCTTATCACCACAAACAAAGTTTACGCATTCCGTTAGCTGCAGCAGCAGCAGCGACGTCGAGCAGATTCAGGCTATAAATAAGTGGAGGTTCTAGCGCGTTATGCAAGTGCGGTGCCCGCCGTAGAGGTAGATCATCTTAGGAGGTCGCACGGTCGCTAGCTGCCCTCCCCCCTCAGGGGGCGTTGGATTTGCTATAAGATTGGATTAGTTACCTTCACCCATCCTACATTACGGGGGAGGAACACTCTCTGCAGGACCCTATATAAGTTACTCAAGTCTCTAGTCATGGCTAGGCCTATGGGGCATCTATCGCTTGTGCCCACTTCCTTTCACTTTCATACCCCTACTAACTATATTTTATTCTGTTATTCCTCTCCTTTCGCGTGCTCGTTGAACCACAGTAGAATCACCTTAGTGCATCGGTTCCATTTGTCTAGACATAGTGCGTGTATTTTCCTCTTAGATCGCCTTTGTTTTGGAGACGGAGGTTAAATTTTGCTTGCCTTCTACGGACACTTTATACGGAGGCACAGTATTGTATATGTATCGTGCATATTCCATAGGGCGAGGTAGTTGGTACCTATATATATTCCTCCTTTGTTAGGGGACAGTGCGCTCAAAGGGGACTCTATTGGTCATATAGTCAGATGGGGGTAAGACACGACCGCGCCTAAAACATTCATTATCTGCAGTGCAGGGCTGAACTAACACTGAAATGACTGGAAATAAACGCGCTAACAGATTCTCCCTTCAAATTGTACCCAGTGTTTTCTGAATGCCTGTAAGGGCGCAGTCGTTTCTTACCTTATCTGACTATAAATACTTGAGCCTTCAGTAGGTCTTCTTGACGTATCCTACCGCACCCACTTCGTTTGTGTTTTCCTTGCTACTGTCAGTATTCGTGACACTTTCTACTGTTTTTATTTGTTTCTTAACTTACTACTTTATATCCTATACTATCTTCCTCTGTTGGGATAGTATAGTGCTGGAGACCTATGAACAAGCAAGCTTCTACACTCGAGCGCTGATAACATCCCCATGCACTCTTCGACCGACCAATACTCCTGGTCTTGAGAACAGAACTTCATCACAACGCCGCAACGTACAGCCGATGATGAAGTGTATTTGTACCAATAATACCCTATAACTACTCCTTTACTTTTTATTTTAAAAATGCTATAGCTAATTTGTTCCGCTGATATGTTTCACCGTACCATTACTGTCTCAAATTACAATATAATGAATATTTTGCGTTTTTCAGGTCCATTGTGCAGCACTGAAGTGGTGGACGACTTGCAGCTATTTCCTGTTGCTTCCTCGCTGATCTTTTGGTGAGTAGTCATTTTAAATATGATTGTCGGATTATTATTATTATTACTACTACTAGAGTGCCCGCAACATAACTACACATAAATATATAAACAAACACACGACGGTGTTATGTTATATTATATTGATTTTTTTTTTGCGACTTGCTTACCTTATTCATAGCCGTCCACCAGAAACACCTAGTTCTTTGCTTGATAATAAATCTCGGATATTTTCTCATATGCATGCAGTGCCCAAAAATCAGGGCGCTGCACCCTGAGGTATTCATTTTCTTTCAAGTAACATCCTTTGAACTAAATACATGGGATAAGATTTACTGTAGACTTTGTGATTTACCCACGTAGGTAGTCAGTGTTAACCAGTTAGAAACTAAAGGAGTAGGACAACTTTTGATGGACTGCCATGAATCTGTGTACCTCTTCCTTTTCTTTTTAGATTACAATGTTATTGGATTGGGAGGTTCGTGTTGCAGCTAAGTTAAAAAGCTTTATTGCCGGTATAGCCCGTGGCTTACAGCTTCAGGTGCGACCATTGGAGTGGCTCCGCGGGTCGCTGTGGCGCTCCTCTTCTCCCTTCTACTTTCTTCTCCCACTATTCTTCCTCGCTATCTCGTGTTTTTCCTTTCACGGACAGGTCCTTTCTGCCGACG
>LQNS02278074.1:1660323-1679714 GCA_001587735.2 Parhyale hawaiensis
ATTTATAATGTGTTGCATATTCTGCATGCACGAGGGGAGTCGCCCCCCCCCCCCCTTAGAGACCTCATACATGCCTCATCTATCTCACGCGTAGCTTGGCTCATTTCACACCACCTTGCTTGCTTCCTTATCTATTTTACTACCGTCTCTTCTGCTTTTCTTCGTTCCCGACTTGCTTTTCCTCTTGACATATATTTGGGCCTCATGAACCCAAGGGTCCCAAATGCCTTTTCCGCAGGGGATGTTGCAGCTTGCCGCACTTCCTGCTGACGAGGTTAGTTTTGTGAAGCTAGGTAAATTCACTATTTTTCCTTTTCTATTCCTCGAGGTGGGCTGTCGATCGAAATAGCCGACCTAGTCCGCAAGACTTCTCTACTCTCTCGTGTGGAAGGCCTGAAATGGAGCCGTCCACTCTTGTGTCTTTTTTCTATTCATTGCTCCTTTGCCCGCCAGTAGCGGCGCTTTGAGCCAACCGAGTTTTTCTGGCAGGAATGCCGAGATGAAATATTCGTTCTGCTGAAAAGCGTTATATTTTTATTAGTTGATAGAGCCAGTGTTGAGTAATTAGCTGAACAGCTCAAGATCGAAGGAGCGACGCGTTTTGGCTGGGGGAGGGTATAATGTTAGTCAATGCTCCAAAAGTTCCATAAAAGGGAGGAAGTGTGCTGTATCTAGTCCATTATGTGCTCAATATTCTTGTACCTACGTAACCCATTGAAGGTTTCGGCCCGTCAGTTCCTATGGATAAAGTGGCTTCAAGCTTCATTAGAACGTACTAACTGAAACGGAACTTTTCAAAAATCCTGGCCTAGTGTACCTACATATTGTGTCACCTCACCAGCGCCATCACCACTACGTTCTCTTGAGTCAGCGTCGGACAGCCGTACGTGTAGCGTGCTGGCAGATCATTTCACGCTTACGCTCCCTATGATTACGTCCGATGAATGCTCAACTGACTGTGTGCACAGCGCTCTCTTGTAACTGTTAATCGCTCCTTGCTGACCGCCTGCCTTCATTAGCTTCTTATTCTGCTGCCAGATGACCGAACTACTCGTACCAGATGAAGTAACCACTCGTACTGCTCTCATGATGTGCTGCCATGTAACAGGTACAACATTTCTTGACTTTTCTTTTCTAAACTTGCATCTGGCTCCGCGACCCGTACGTGCAAATCATTTTAAAAGTGCTGCACGCATTTCGAGGTGAACTGCTGTCACTGCCAGTTCGTAACACAAGAAACTGTAGTTTACGGGATTAGCCTTTGTGCAACAGTGCTCTTGCTACGCTTTTTTAGAACACATAAACCTTATCCATCGTTGTACACCACGGTCCCCAGCTAGTAATGTTCTCCCCAAGTAAGTGTTGAGGCAATGGAACGCATCAGGATGCTGTAGTCTTATTTCATGCAATGAGTACAACGTCCATATGAATGTATAATAAATTAGTTGTCTGTCTTTCACTTACAGCTGTTCACTAGAACATTGTTGCTGCTACTGGAACTACTGTGAAGAATATTGGGATAGACCATGTACGCGTTAGCTACACGCTTCTTATCACCTGCGAACGAAGTGAGATGTGATAACGATTTGCGTTGAAATTTTAAGTAGCTATATTTGCGTGCCTGTCTACCCATAAAGTGGTAGAAGGAGTTGAGCAATGTTCATAATTTTTTGCACGGAGTCTGGGGGTTGGCCGCGATGCGGCCCATGCTAAAAAAACTTGGATTAGCTGGCCATCAAAATTGACGCCGATGAAATTTGCTCCCACCGCGAGTCTTGAGCCTCGAGGCGTTCTAGTTTCTTACTGTGTATGCGCTCGTTTTGAGCATAGGATGTGCCATAGGGTTATGTTAATTGTACGGTACTTCGCTTATGTAATTTTACTCAATAGGGTGAAAATGTATTCAGCGCCAGCTTCAATTTGCCGCCTACTGTCGACATAGGACATCAATGATTGTAGTGAGGAAAACATAAACAATTGCATGAAGATAATTTGCTAATGGCTTTTTAAAATTCTGAGTTCGTATAGAAAGGTAATGTATATCGTACCCATAGTAGAGTTAGTGTTTCATCCGAAACGTTGTTACACATAAGATGCCAGAGCCACACACAATTCTATAGTTGCTAGAGGCCGCTAGGTACTACCAAAAGAAAATATATTTTCGCAACAAAAGTCGTTAATGACATTTATTTTTATGTTCAAGGCAGCTCATATTAATTGCTATGCGTTTTTGAATACTGTAGCTTGTTTAATAAATAGAAACATGAAACGGTACTGCCGACGAAGTATGACTGCTCCACTAGATACACCTGACAAAACGTCGTTGAAGTGAATTGATGTAAAAGTCGCTGGCAGATTGTTGTGCACCAGATGACCGTGAAAATTTACTATTTATAAATAAGAGAAATGAGCTGATACATTAATGAAGTTTCTACCGTATCCGTTTCCTGTCAAGCTCAATAGTAAAGTTTACCTTGGTATCGCCCCCTGGGAGATGAGCATCGACGATATGATTGAGCCGGAGTCAGCACCGTCCCTACTTGCTGGTCTTCCTACAATCTAGTCTCAATAAATAACAGCTTCTGAACTCATATGTAGCGTGAAAACTTCCCCAGTTAATGTTGGTATGTGCATTTTCTCTCGCACTGCAGCTCCCTATACCTTCGTTGGTTGGATCTCCATCCTGCTGCCGTAGATACGCTGTTAACACCGTCCAATGGCCCCACTCTGCCTCCTTTGGCTCGTAAAACGAAGCTTATGATCATAATGAGGCCGCCCTCGTGCTCACCTTCCGCGCGCAGGGCTCGCAAGAGAAGCTGACCTCTCTTCTTCTTCCCGCCGCCCGACTGCACTATAATAGCCTGTTTCCATGTCAGGCGGCCGCTCCTGCAGTTTCTTTGCTGTGCTGCTCATTGAATCTGAAATTTAATTTGTATCAATAGAACCGAGGCGTTGGTACATCTCAACTGTTAGATCTAATTATGTGTCTCGTGGAAAATATTGTGACAGAAAAGTGTGACCGTCGTACGCCGCTAGATAAGCACAAGGTACGTATTTGTTGGTGCCATTGGAGATATTTTCCTCTATAATAGCTTGCCTCTACCCCTGGTTGTAGAATTTCTGGTCGATCCAATTAAGGTGTCAGCCTTACGTCATTGACCCTGCATAAACTAACCTATATCCTCCGTATTGGACGTTTCAAATATATAAGCATTTGGGAAACAGAAATTTGATCTTATAGTTTAGGGTAAAGGGGCCACCTTCGTCTGTAGAAGGCACCAATAAATAAAGCTGTACTCAAGATTGCAACGTAATATACGTATGCTGTCTAATCTGAAAGAAGGAAAATTTCTTGCTACAACACCCGGCCTATGCTCGTTTACTATGTAGCGCAATTACCGTCATAAAACGTGTCGCTTGTAATGCAGTTGCAGGCCGATGCGTCTGGGCATGCAGCATATCATCGGTGATGCGTATTTTATTGTCCTCGGCTATGCTTTCTGGTTATACGAAGTTACGTAGGAACTTGTGCGCTGACTTGCAAACGCTTTCAGTTTCTTGTACGTGCGGTCACAATGGTTACCGCAGCTGTCGGCTGTCAATGGTTTCCTGCGCAGGGGAGCGCGAGCACAGCAGCGAAAGTGATCGACTCCTAACGATTTCGACGCTGTCGACGGAACGGAAACTACGCGACGACGATCAGCAAGTTAGTCTTGCTGAACTTGAACGTTCAGGGAGGACCTCCTACAGACGACCTAAGGACATGCGTTGTATGTGTTGGGGGGGGGGGATCTTGCGTCCCTGCTCCTGCTGCGGGTTGTGATTTGTTAATAACTTGTACACTGTGCCGTGATGTTCATAGGGTGGGATATAGGCTTTTCGGTCTTGTAACCGAAAGTTCCTGTCAGGATTAAACAAAACAAAAATGTAGATCATCGAAACACGAAATACAGTAATCCTCACTTTGTGAACATAACATTTAGCTAGCATGAGTTAGTACTAGACAGTGTAGACATAAGAATATCAATCGGATGTTTTTTTAAATGCCTTGACTTATGAAAATTGACCGAAGCAGCGAACCGCAGCGAACAGTAGGTGTATTGTTTTCTCACGTATCTAATCCATTATCCGTTCTTTATGGAAATTCTCTTGGAGATCAATTTATTACTGCGCAGTTTACAGAGAAGGCGGAAGCTTGGGTCGGTCACAAAAACATTTTTGTATCAAGAATATTACGTTTTGTTTGGACTGCGTGGCCGGGCTCCTACGTCGTTAATGAAGTGCCAACACCTGCAACTTGTGTTCTACAGCAAGTGAGGTGTCGAGGATACTTTGTACTGCAGACGGACTTGCGTTGAGAAAATGAAGAATATATTTTAGGAGGGACTGCCAGTTGCGAGCAGCTCGAGGTACACTTGTAATTTGTGCCATGGCAACAGGAGGCCATAGAGTAAGTGCCATGGCAACAGGACGCCATAGAGTAAGTACCATAGCAAATGGTTGTGCTATTGAAATATTAATGGATTGTTAATGTTTCAAGCGAATTGCTAATAGTCTTAAGTCTGTGCTCAGCAAACAGGTACATGGTCATGGCTAAGTACTGAGTGTATGCACTTGTGCTAAATAGAGAAGAATTATATTTCCGCTATACTTAAAACCATTTCGCACAAGCTGACATTTTGTGCTGTCGCTCAAGTCCTACACTTAACGGATCAGATCGAGGAGGGACGCCGCGTATACCACAGATGAGGGACACGTCGCGTATACCACAGATGAGGGACACGCCGCGTATACCACAGATGAGGGACACGCCGCGTATACCACAGATGAGGGACACGCCGCGTATACCACAGATGAGGGACACGCCGCGTATACCACTGAGGCTGCTATTAACATTACTAAGAGAAGAAAGCAACTCTCTGCCTGGCTGTTCCTGTGTGTCACCAAAAATACCTCTGAGGTCCTATTGTTGATGTATACTTGGTTCAGTTGATGCCACTAATATTGGGATGATCGATTGATGTCAGTAAGATGGAACATCGAATAAAGTAGCTATATGTATGTGTATAACTATTATTTTTAGCTTTGCTAAATTGATGCGTTCTGCTTAATTAACTTTCGTTATGTTTTGCGAAGACAAAATCACTCGCCCAATTCAACGGTCGCATTGCCTTTTTTGCCTACTGTAATTTTTCATTGAGGCGCGGGACGATCGCCAGGTGTTAGGGCGACATTCCAACCGGCAAATTTTAGGCAAACATCTAAAGGAGAGAGCCTTGGATAACATCGTTGAGTTGTTCATAATAATTTTGATTGGGTGCTGCTCTTGGAACAATCATTACTACCTTACCTTTGAAGTACTTCTGACGCGGTCCAGGTGACGTTATGCCCTGCACCTGCCTTGTGCAGCGTTGATGCTGTGTTCCATGACCGGCGGGAGGGCTATAGCATCGCATTGTCTCCTCATTGCACGTAACCGCTTACAGCTGTTTTATTTGACATGGCATATTTAGTATTAGTTCATTAACATATTAAACTTTTGAGCTTCAATGCTAGTGGCGTCTCTAATATTACGGGACATTTTTTTAAATAACGTCACACCCTGAACGATGAAGCTCTCTAGAGTATTTGGTTACAACTGCGTCGTCGCCATTTCAGGCCGCGTCTTGTACTTCACAAACACAACCAGTAGGTAGCACTACTTTTGAATAACTCGTCGCCATATAAATGTAGCTACTTTCCTCCAAGTCATGTTCGCCAGTGTCCACATACCGTAGCGATGTAGCGGATAGTCGACTCAGAGCAGTGTCGTGTCTTCTGCCACCAGGTCAGGAGGTGTAACTTAAAGGGAACATGCCGCACGCCGGAGCCGCTCACGCCTTCTCTATGAGCTTGCGCTTGAAACTTGCGCTTCACACTTTGCCTTCTACGTATTTTTTGGTATTTTGTGCCGATGGTTCGGACACTTTACGGGTCCCGGGCGTTCGCTTGGCTGGATATACTAGACAGCTACGGCCGATAACGAGCACACGGCGTGCGACTCGCCGCTTCTCCTTGACACCCGCCAGATTATTTAGCTTTTTCTCTGGGGAAAGAGCGCACGCCTTGTCAATGAACTAGAGCTTTTCACCGTTACCTTTTCATTGCACAGTGCAAATGTTCTCACGGTTTCTCTCTTATTTATAACTGCTCAGGTTATTGGACCCTTTGTGTCACCAGCATAGCTTAGTCATCTGTCCATTTTCATCCGCATAGCAACACAATAATTTAAATTGTGCAGGAAATTTCCGAGCCTGGCAAACTGAAAGATCTCTTGACTTCCACGGCTTCTCTCTGTCGCAGCGCCTAGGGTTAGATGCTGTTCTGCTAAGAGCGTAAGGCTATCACCGTGCGTTTTTTTTTACCCATTGAGTTCATGGTTTAACTCTGTACCGGGCTGCTGGCAACGTTTGTCGTAGGAATAGCGTTACGGAATTAACTATGCATGAGTACTTGGTAAGGCGCAGGGTTAGTGCCGCGTATCGTAGAAATATCAAAGTCTGAGTAATGCATGGGTTGCTTCCAAATAGTATTTATTTTACGAAGTAGCGTTCGCATCAGTTCCTTCCTTCGTGCACTGTACATATAGTTGACAGTCTGGTGTCGTAGTGTGCTTTACTTAATATACGGAAACTGCTCAATATTCTTTGTTATCGCTAACTAGTGTCCAAATTTGTTATTGTTGCAGCTCGCCCGTATCTTCATCTTCTGGTGCAACTCCTCACAAGTTCCACTGTTAACCTTTAATCGTCTATTGTTCTTATTAAAAACTAGTTGGAACTAGAGTGCTATTCCTACATAAAGATGAGTTTACTTAGACATTACTTGGCTACCTACTTGGTGTAGCGAACAATTCCATTAATTACCTCAGACAAGAAGGTTATGTTTTCGTCGGGTTTGTCTCTTTGTCTGTTATTCTGTCTGTCATCAAGATAACTCAAAAAGTTATGGACGGATTTTTATGAAATTTACATGAGTTGCTTGATATAACACGGAGTAAATGACCAAATTTTTGTAATGATCCGTTTGTCACTGTTTTCAATTTAGCACAATAACTTGAAAAATAATTAATGGATCTTTATGACATTTATAGTAGTTGTTACCAATGTTAAAAGATTTAAATGATTCAATTTTAGTGCAGATCGGTTAGTTCATTTGCATGTTTGACTCATGTTTGTCATAATATTTGTTAGCAGTATAACTCAAAATGTTATGAACGGATCTTCAAGAAAATTGCTTAAACTGTTATTACTATTAAAAGGCACAAATGATTAGATTTTAGATTTGATGCAAAGAAAATCACGGTTTCAGAGCTAGTTTGAATTTTTCGTTACCGTTGCCTCGCTTGGCGCCAGGTATGCACTCTGAGAGTGCTCTAGTTTATTCTACTAATGTTGTGATACTGCGATTAATTGCTTGTAATATTTATATTGTCTTGCGATGAATCTGTAGCAGCTGCATGTCCTTCAGTGTAGCAGCACAGTAACCTTGCACCGCTGTTACAGCCGTCACGCACCTGTTGATGTGTCACCGGTGCTGTGGCACACATACGTCACATGCAGCACCTTACTGTTCCTATACCTCCGCTACACGTGTGCTGCTCTCAGCTGTACACCTGTGCTCTCTAGTCAGGGTGCTGCAGCATCGTCAGTATATGCAGCTGCATGACGCATATTAGCTTCCTTCTGTACGACCGGCGTCTTGTATTGGCTTCTTTATAGGAACATCGTTTGTTAGTAGGACAAGATCTTGTACGCATCGATGCTCATCTGCTTGGCGTACTCAGTGTCTCTTTCTTTAACTCTTTAAGAGCAGTTAATTTGAGCAGCATAAGAGAAGCTTTCGTTTCTATATTAGCAGTGAGTTATATATTAATAATAATAATAATATATTAATAATAAGAATAATTTGTTGGGGCGAGAGGGTTCAAGTCGCACATTTCTTTTTTTTTCTCGAGTCTCTTCTCAATTTTGTAAGGGCCAACTGAGACGTAGTCTCGTATGAATATTATTTGAAACTCCTTTTGTGAATTGCGGTGATCTTGGCAGGATTGAAGTTTTTAGAGACTAAAGTACTATTCAGTAGGCATGTGCACCGAGTCAAAGCATATACTTATTTCACTGATTTTTTTTTTTTATTTTCTAAAGACTTGCGTGGCCTTGAGTGCTGCATCCTACGACTCCTTTTTAGGTCACTCTCCTGGGATATATGTGAATTGTTACGGTCCTTGGCTTGCGGTGTCAGCATTTCTTGTCTGTACATTTCTTTGGGGGTACTGACCTTTACCTGAAATGAGGACGTTCGGCGGGTTGCCGCTGTGACATGCTCTTCCTACACCATGGTTCTGGCAATCTGTCGTCGACTGCAGCTGTGCAATCCTCTAAGGCCTATCGTGCATCTGTCAGCAGCACGAATCAGTTCGTGTGAATTTCCCTGTTGGGGTGTGCGGTGAAAAGCTTCAATTTCAGCAGTTTGGTTGGAGTAAGTTATCTGCTTCAATTGCCAAATCAGTTAATTTTCTGTAATATAGTGTCCTGGACTTGGGTTGCTTTGGTTTATCAGTGTCTCGCATCACCCATTCCGTGGACGTGCATGTCTTGCCAAGCAGCCTCTATATTCCCGCCGTCTCCTGGCGCCGTCGCGTGTATTCCGTAGCCACTATGGCAAAACGCAACCCAAAGGCATTCTATAAATATGCAAATGAAAGAAGAATAAAAAAATATACCATAGGTCCGCTCAAAAGGCCTGACGGTGAAATCACCAATGACCTAAGAGACAAAGCCACAATCCTGAGCGACTATTTCACCTCTGTATTTACAATTGAAAATGTTACGATTATTCCTGAACTAGCACCGGTACAAGTTGCTCCCATAAACACATGTTTTCACGAAGATCGAAATCCTGCAAGAACTGACCTACGTAAATGTGTAGAAATTCATTGGCCCTGATGATCTTACTCCCCGTGTAGTACGAAAAAGTGCTCCAGTCATCGTGAAGCCACTGCTCGAAGTATTTAATCGGTCTCTTAGAGCGGGAGAAGTTCCGCAGGATTGGAGACTAGCTAACGTGATACCGATACATAAGAAGGGGGACAAGAAAAGCCCCAACAATTATCGACCTATCAGTCTTACATCGGTCGTCAGCAAAACTATCGAACGCCTCCTGAAAAAGCGCACTGACCACCTGAGGATGCATCAGCTCATGTCTGGCTCTCAGCATGGCTTCCGTAATGGAAGAAGCAGCTTAACAAACCTTCTTGACTTTTTCTCAAAAGTAACAGATATTAAAGATAAAGAAAAGAGTGTAGACCTTGTGTATCTAGACTTCCAAAAGGCTTTTGACAAAGTCCCACATCAACGGCTAATGAAAAAATTGGAAGCCCATGGTATCCAGGGAGACTACATACGAGGGATCGGGGCATGGCTCACGGGTCGGCAGCAGCGAGTGAAGCTCGAAGGAGAAACGAGCGATTGGACGCAGGTATCAGGGGTTCCACAAGGTAGCGTGCTTGGCCCACTTCTGTTCTCAATTTACATCAATGATCTGGATCTTAACATCCGTAGTCCTGTATATCCTACTAATATAATGGCAATAGCTCATAGAGGGCCGGGGCGTAAGTTTCGGTGTCTATTTGAGAATGGGCCTGTTGGTTCATCTATCTGCCTCCTATCTAATCTTCCAGTCTCGCAACCCGCGCGCGCGGGGGCAACAGCGTACTGCTCTTGCTGCTCCACTGAGCTTTTCTCTTAGCAGAAATTCCAAGGATCATCACACCGCAACTGCCACATCTCCAGCATTGTGCAGTTCTGTGCTGAAAGCCTCGCACAAAAACAAGTCGATTGTGTCGGCAACGAATCGCTGGCGCGCAGGCGCCGTCATTCCTTCCAATAGGAACCGTGCGCACAGCGGCGCTGAAATGAAAAGCGCCTGACGCAAGACAGCCGCTCGGTCGCTCCTGCCGCGGCGCGGTGCTGCGCTATTATGCAAAACACGAGAATAAAGCGCCATAGGAATATTGTGGTGCGTGCGGCAGTGTCGGCAGCTGCTTTTTCCTCTCATTTCTATCGCAGTTTTCCACGTTCCCGTGCTGTTAGCACTGGCAGCACAGTACAACATATGAACCAATAGTTTTTTACTCTCTTTTGTCTCTTTTAAAAACGTACCTAGTCTTGTTCTTATTTGAACTTCCAGTTAATTTAAAACGCGTAAGGTAAACTTGAAATATTACAAGAAAGAGCCATCGGTATATGACAGAAAACCGTAACGACTTCCTCTTTACCGGCGTCATAACGGTTAGTAGATTTGTAACCGCATAGCGGCTCCGAGGCATTATGGTAAATCTCAACTACGAACACAAAACCAAACTTATTTCGTTGCTACACCATTTACTGCTACACTCATGTACGACCTGCACTGGCTCACACAAAAAAAAGTAAATTATGCATGGTTGTAATAGTACAGGTTGGTCGCAAACTTAGTGTGTGCTTCTGTAATATTATACTGCAAATTTGGATCGCCACATCAAAAGAGTCGAACCTTCATTGCTGCTAGTGGGTCATATTCAGCATATTTATGAAACCACCTTACTTATTTACGACTGTCCTCGCCGTCTTCTATGTTGAATCATGCCACTCAATAAGTATATAAATATAAAGAAAATTTACCAATTTTGCCCTACTGTCTTTTGTATTGATACTTGCCACTTAATAATATATAAAGCAACTTTACAAATACACCCAGTAGTACAACACCAGTAACATTACGGTATTCTATAGGTACAAAATACGTTGCATGCCACTGCTGTGGCTGTTTTGGTGTTTGCTGCGGCTGCTGCTGCTGGTGCTGGTGGCGCTGCTGCAGCATCAGTGCGTGCAATCATTCCCTGAATGAGCTAACTGTGCAGTAGCTGCAGTGCACGTTTAGCATCTAGCGAACAATGCCGCACTTGTATACAAATTGCTCCATTGACAGAGAAAAGTAAACAGTTGTCGTCTCTTTTATATAAGTCCCGTTGTCGCTGCTGGAGCGCAGCTCCGCTATGTAGAAAACTACCATTTTCTACATGTTCGGTTCGTTGACGTGAATGCTCTTCTACATTACAAGGCTTCAAAAATGTATGTAGGTAGCATAATAGTATTACAAGAGGGTTTTGACAGTTTATACCGTGTATGTTAAGAATGTGACGAAGTATCAGCTTACAGCTTCTTCAGGACGAGGATCCACTTACGTGTTGCTGTGTCGATGTGGAAACTCATGGACCACGAGCAGGACTATATTAAAAAATCCTTATTCCCTTGCATCTAAAATAAAAAATTACTTGACCGCGCACCCCGAGAAATCCCCATGCACGAGATCATGCTGCAGATAACATGACAGCTGCCTCAGAAAAGTGCATGGCTGTGGTCAGTTACAAATTTTTAAAGCTTTGGCGGCAGGAACGGAAGATTCATGTGCCATCTGTTCCCACTCTCCCAAAATTTGGTGATAAACTTCCGTCTTAGTCTGTGAAGATCTATGGTGTATTAACATATCAGGTTTTCCGTCAATCATGTATTAGTGACATTGAAAAACAGTCTGTTGAGGGTAATGAGTATTGCGACTTGAATGTTCATGATTCAAACCCGCTGTATGTTCGTAATTAGTAGATAATTACTGCCTCGTGCTAGCCAGCGTTCGCATTCGGTAGTATTAGATGAGTCTATTACTTGGACCATCAAAATTTGATTGTTACTCGTGTATTGTGCATATGTAGCAATTTTCGAAGAATTAAAATGTTGTAGCTTTGCTACCGCTAGCGATGTTTCTTCGAGCACCTTTAAACTGAGACGTCAAGATATCAGTTGGCGCTGGAGTGCTTTCTTTTTCTACTTCCACATCTGTTTATTTTGTCTGTATATATCCAGTGTGACCGCTGCCTGCGCTCTCATCAAAGGGCAGGAATGGGAGGCGCTAGGGGAGGGTGGTGCTGAGTAGCTACAGAATGAGCAGCAGGAACGCAATGAAGTCCTGCTCTGCACGTCCGCTCCAGGAATTGGAAGGCTTTTGCTTGCGCGGACACACAAGTTGGTGCGTTGATTTTACGACGAGCGCAGCCCATAGGTAAACAGAATCTCTCTCGCCTCGATTGTCTCAGCTTCACTGACTTCATTTGTTGTGTATCAGTTTAATTAACTTCGGGCCTATGAAATTATTTGGTTTGCATCTCTTTAAAAGGCAGTGAAATAAAAAAGTATCATTTTTTCAGGTATCGGAGCCCCAGTCGACTTGACTGTTTTGCGTTACGATGCATTGCATTTTGTATTAAGTTAGTGGAGGAAATTCGTAAGTCCTCCAAACTTCTGTCGTCACTTTAGAAAAGAAAAGGAAACTCCTGGGTTTTATCTTCGCGAACATCAGATGGGGTTGCGGATGACATTTTCTGCTTAGACGTTTAGCTTCGTGGGAATAAGAAGCTCGTTATGCGCCGTCCGTCCGTATAAAGGTTGTGATGGAATCAAGATACTGGCTACTTGACGTGAGAAGCAAATTGAATTGAACTGTGGGGGCACATGAACAAGTATTAGAGATGAGAAGTGAGGGAGAGATATGTGTTTGGCCAATGTGGCAAAAGCCGACGTCATATTTAGTGACTAGCTGAACGCTGTAGCCTGGACTACACTATATATAGGTAGTGTGGTCCGTGGCTGTAGTAAAGCTTAGTTGGTAGTGTGTACTAAGGTACAACTTCGTGATTTGCTGTGGTAACTCTAGCAATCTTATTATGGACGTAGAGGCAACATGTATGCTGTAGAGTTTGTCATTACAAAACGGAGGCAATATTCTGTGTGCAATTTAAAAGTTACAATCTTCCACTCTATAGCTATATTGCGCTCTCTATATAGTTGCTCATTGGCGGTCAGAGGTACGCAGGCAGGGCGAACACCAGCACCTCTGTAAACATCGTATACGTAGTAGATCCTCTCGCGCCTTTATGATTACGTTACCGGCAATTTCTTTATAGCTTTACCGGGCTGTAAATTTGTTTTTAGCTTTACCGTGCTGTAAATTTGTTTTTAGCTTTACCGTGCTGTAAATTTGTCTTTAGCTTTACCGTGCTGTAAATTTGTCTTTAGTTTTACCGTGCCGTAAATTTGTTTTTAGCTTTACCGTGCCGTAAATTTGTTTTTAGCTCTACCGTGCTATAAATTTGTTGTTTGTTTTACCGTGCTGTAAATTTGTTTTTAGCTTTACCGTGCTGTAAATTTGGTCTTAGCGTGGATGATAAAAAGTCTGAAAAGAGATTCTTAGAATCGCCGTCCTTTCATTCGAGATAGTTTCGCAACTTCGTTTTCCTTGTCCGTCCCGGCCGGCTCGCGGTGTTCTTCGTCGAGTATTTTGCGAGCGCGACTACAATGGCGGGAGTTTTTCTTCGGTACTCGACCGACCAGCGCCGCCCTGGTGCTGACCGTCAGCCACTACCGGCTTGGCTTACACGTTTTGCTCATCAGTAAGAGGAGCGTCGCCTGCTGGCCCGTGCAGGGGAGCGTGAAGTGACCGGCCGTCCCCCGACCGACCGACCGGCCGCGTGTAAGAAAGTAAGCGTCGTGCTCACCTCCTCCGCCTCTCCTGCCTGGATCTGGCGGCGGCGTCTGCACCGACACTTGCACCCAGCGTTGCGGAGTTGGCTGAACCGAGTCCGACTCCCACTCCTTGGTCCAGCCAATTTCTGACTCCCACTCCTTGGTTCAGCCAATTTCTGACTCCCACTCCTTGGTCCAGCCAATTTCTGACTCCCACTCCTTGGTCCAGCCAATTTCTGACTCCCACTCCTTGGTCCAGCCAATTTCTGACTCCCACTCCTTGGTCCAGCCAATTTCTGACTCCCACTCCTTGGTTCAGCCAATTTCTGACTCCCACTCCTTGGTCCAGCCAATTTCTGACTCCTAGTCCTTGGTCCAGCCAATTTCTGACTCCTAGTCCTTGGTCCAGCCAATTTCTGACTCCTAGTCCTTGGTCCAGCCAATTTCTGACTCCCAGTCCTTGGTCCAGCCAATTTCTGACTCCCACGCTTAGGTCCAACCTTTTTCCAACTTTTGGTCCTCAAATTGCCTCACTCCGCAAACCAGCTTGCACTCGTCCTTAGCTCAGTACAAGTTAAAACTTAGCGCTTCTGCCTCTTTTGTGCTTGCATTAAGCGTAATTTACAGCAAGAACAGCACAACTTTATTGTGCACAAGCGTGTACAGCAGAGGGTTAACAACATGTCCTGGTGTGCTCACGTCTCTGTTGGCTGGGGTGTGCGTGCTGCTGTACGTCTCAGTCACGGTTACACCGTGTATGGTGTACACCAGTAGGCGCAGGTCTACCTAGTACGAAACCTACTTTAGATTAGGGTATAGTATGTGTGCCTAGTTAGGTTAGATACCTATTCTATCAGAAACTAATGTACAAAGGTCGAACGTATTTTTAACTAACCTCAGGTATTCCACACACATACTACACAGGGACCCAAGTACTTGCATCACTGTAGCCATGCATTCATTCTTCATAATATTTAAAATTTAATTTTACGATTTATTTGTTAACGTGGAAAGAAAATCTCTATCAAGCTGCAGATTTCAACATCATTAGGATCCACTATGCTCACACTGTCTAATATTACATTTATAAAATACCGTGCGCCTAGTGTATACCTAGCTCTCATTAGGTTAATATTTATTAAAACTAATAAATTAAATAGAATACACTACTATAATAGACATTAAATAGAGTACACGACTGTCTTAGATATTAAAAAGAATACATGAGTAAAATAGACACTAAATAGAATACGTAAGCAAAATGAACATTAGATAGAATACATTATAGTATAACAAACATTAGATGAATACATAGACGTAACAGCTTCCGTAGCACAAATGAGACACTTGGCCGCGTGTAACAGGACGGAACTCGTTTCACTGTCAGGGGTGCTGCTGCAGTGCAGCACCTCACTGCTGTGCTGCTCACGGCAGCATGACAATCGGTTGCTAATTATGATGCTTGTCAGCCAACANTTTTAGCTTTACCGTGCTGTAAATTTGTTTTTAGCTTTACCGTGCTGTAAATTTGTTTTTAGCTTTACCGTACTGTAAATTTGTTTTTAGCGTGGATGATAAAAAAATCTGAAAAGAGATTCTGAGAATCGCCGTCCTTTCATTCGAGTTAGTTTCGCAACTTAGTTTTCCTTGTCCGTCCCGGCCGGCTCGCTCGTCGAGTATTTTGCGAGCGCGACTACAATGGCGGGCGTTTTTCTTCGGTACTCGACCGACCAGCGCCGCCCTGGTGCTGACCGTCAGCCACTACCGGCTTTGCTTACACGTTTTGCTCATCAGTAAGAGGAGCGTCGCCTGCAGGCCCGTGCAGGGGAGCGTGAAGTGACCAGCCGTCCCCCGACCGACCGACCGGCCGCGTGTAAGAAAGTAAGCGTCGTGCTCACCTCCGCCTCTCCTGCCTGGATCTGGCGGCGGCGTCTGCACCGACACTTGCACCCACCCAGCGTTGCGGAGTTGGCTGGACCGAGTCCGACTCCCACTCCCTGGTCCGGCCAATTTCTGACTCCCACGCTTAGGTCCAACATTTTTGGGACTCCTGGACCTCAAAATTGTCTGACTCCGCAAACCAGCTTGCAGTCGTCCTTGGCTCAGTACAATTTAAAACTTTGCGCTTCTGCCTCTTTTGTGCTTGCATTAAATGTAATTTACAGCAGGAATAGCACAACTTTATTGTGTACAAGTGTGTACAGCAGAGGCCCGCGAGGGTTAACAGCATGCCCTGGTGTGTTCAAGTCTCTGTTGGCTGGGGTGTGCGTGCTGCTGCTCGCCTCAGTCATGGTTACACTGTGTATGGTGTACACCAGCAGGTGCAGGTCTACTTGGTACGAAACCTGCTTGAGATTAGGGTATAGTATGTGTGCCAAGTTAGGTTAGGTACAGTACTTATTCTAGCAGAACCTAATGTAAAAAGGTCGAACGTATTTTTAGCTAACCTCAGGTATTCCACACACACACACTACGCAGGGACCCAAGTACTTGCATCACTATAACCGTGCATTCATTATTCATAATTTTTTAAATGTAATTTTACGATTTATTTGTTAACGTGGAAAAAAACTTCTATCTAGCTGCAGATTTCAACATTTGGATTCACTATGCTCTCACTGTCTAATATTACATTTATAAAATACCGTGCGTCTAGTATACTTAGCTCTCATTACGTTAATATAGATTAAAAAGAATAAATTAAATAGAATACTTTACTATAATAGACATTAAATGGAATGTATGATTATAACAGACATTGAAAAGAGTACACGAGTATAATATACATTAAAAAGACTACATGAGTATATTAGACATTAAAAAGAATAGATGAGTAAAATAGATATTAGAAGGAATACATGACTATATTATATTAGAGATCAAAAAGAATACATGAGTAAAATAGACAGTAAATGGAATACATTAGTATAACAGACATTAGATAGAATTTATTCGTATAACAAACATTAGATGAATACATAGACGTAACAGCTGCCGTAGCACAAATGAGACACTTGGCCGCGTGTAACAGGACGGAACTCGTTTCACTGTCAGGGGTGCTGCTGCAGTGCAGCACCTCACTGCTGTGCTGCTCACGGCAGCATGACAATCGGTTGCTAATTGTGATGCTTGTCAGCCAACACCGACCTTCGCCATCACTTACAGGAAGCGGTCTTGTATCATTTGGTACGCAGGACCCCGTTACTCACGGTCACATAATGACACATGCGTCCTTTGTTCGGAGGCTATCGAATGTACACGTATCGGAATTCACTGAAATGCCGCATTATTAAAACTATGCGCCTGGGTGTTCATGGGCAGGCAATAAGACGAAGTGGAGCGTAATCAAGGCCTTGGCATAATCCCGCTTTGACGCCCTGACCTAAGGTCTCCTAAAGTACAGACCTGGGTGGGTCTGGACGTTACCGAGTTGATCCGATCGGTACAGTTCCTGGACAGAATATTAGACGCAGCCTGTATTTTCGGTATCTACTCTGCGTATTTCTGTCCTATTTTGATAGAGAACTCAAGCCATCCTAGTTCCTCACTTCCAAATGTTTTTTTTTTATCCTGATATATTTCAATTAAGCAGAGCAGGTACCAAATATATCAAGCTGCGTCTAATAATTCGCCCAGGGACTAGACGTAATCGGACCGTTTCCGAGACACAGACGCAGGCCCGTACTTTAGGAGGTTTTGCCTAAGCGCGGCGAAGAAGAAACGAGTCACACCTCATTGGAACACCTGGATACCAACACGGCCGAGTACGGATCCAGGCAATGAATTCCACGCCAGCACAGTTTGGGGGATAAAATACCGACGGATTCAGCACCTTAGAATGTCCAATGTAAAGGATTGGATTTGCAAAGTGTAGCTGCTTGCATGCCTTCACTCTATGAGTTACCACAGTTGTAGTACGTGAATCGGAAGCTTGCATGTTATGTACATGCTGCGTACGTTTAGGTGCGTTTATTCACAGGTATTTGTTCTTCATGGAGACGGAACTGATGTTGGCGCTCGCAGTAAATTGTAACTGCGACATATAAGAACCACGCAGTGCTGAAATGAGCGGGACAGAGTACACATGTGCGGTAACTGCTGTGCTCGTCCAGCGGAACAGTCGCCGTGACGGCGTGGGGACCGGGGCGGGTCGTCAGCTTCTGGAGCGGTGATCATCACCAGCTGAGGCATGTATGTAACACAACTCAAACGACTAACAAGGTTGTTACTTCTGTAGAGTTTGACAGATACATTAGCTACCTTAACGATTATATCTATTGGTAATAATTGCATGCATGAACGTCTGTACCGCAGGGTCAGCCAGTTTTAGAGGTAGTGTATACCGATAAATATTAATAGTATATATGCAATGAGCAAGGAGGTAAGAGTGGAAGCTGGTTAGCTTTTAATATAAAGTGAACCGAGTCATATTACTGTCGTTTCTTCCGTTATTTTTTTCTGTCTGGGCTATGCCCGGACCAACAAAGTCTCCTGGTGTTTTCGTTGACTCGCACAGCTTTAATGACATCCATTTCTGTTTGCCATGTCAGAATCCCTGGGCTGCAGGATCAACACCCCTCGTTTCTCATAAACTGTCCCATTAAGCATACGAAGGCTGGTCCACTTTTTGCGTCACATAAGTGGCGACAAGTGTTGCGAGGGCTAACTGATGTATTGTGCGCGTGGCGGGGCCGTGGGCGTCTCCTCTTTGCTAACGGTGATCATAAATGACATTAAGAACCCTCAACAAAGAGCTCGTTTCCTGCTCGTCTTTCTTGGAGAATTATCTCCGGCGCGATCTTTCTTCTCCGCCGCTGCTGGAGAGGTCCATGCGGGAGCTGGCTCGGTCCCCTGGGGGACGATGCTTGGGGGGAGCTGCGCCCCCTACTGCGCTTTGGTGCTGAGCAGGATGGAGCGGTGATGTGGGTGTTGACACGGTAGCTATGCAAAAGGGTAGTAAGTAGGATCTACCGGTGGAATGGTGACCGAGAACTGGCTACGCAAAAATTTTCGAAGATAAATTTTTCATAGCAAAATCACGGTATGATTATACTCTTCTACTGGGATCACAAGACTAAACAATTGACTTTGGTACAGTATTGAGTGGTGCGCATGTTGGATTTTACTCGCTGCTCTAGTTGCCGTTGAAATACAATCGTTACTCGAAATGAGTAATACGCTTTAACAGCCATAGAACCACACCCTATGCTGTCTAATGTAGATATCCATGCAACCTGCCAACAGAGAGGACCTCTATCTTCATCTACAATAATGTTGTTTCTATTGTTTTCTAGTATATGGGAGAAAATATCTTGATTTCTATCAGCAAGAGCAGTTTTTGTCTTGCATACTGAAATTGTGTAATGGACGATGTAACTGCAGGTCATTGTTAACTACCTATACAGTTGCGAGAAAATATTCATTGCAAGCCAACGGCGTCGTACAAAATTCGTATCTTAAGATTCTATTCGCTGTTCAAACGTAGAGTGGTGGAGCTTGTACGTGTTGAAGCAGTGGAGAAGAGCCAGTTGCTACAGTACACTATCCGTACCGGTCTTTGTGTTTGAAAAGTGCTCTTCTATTGAGAGGTCGCTTTTCTCATTAGCGAGGATGCTGACTGGAGCATTATCTTTTCATACGTATAATTCAGTTTAAACTGCACTTTCGCGGTAAGAGTTATAAAGCTCGGCCAAGAAGACAAGTAGCCTGCCATTGCTTTATTAGACCAGGCATGTCTGAGATGCAATGCCACATTAGACAAGACATAATGTTCGCAGATCTCATTTGAAACGC